>APFE031748065.1:0-24736 GCA_000404065.3 Pinus taeda
AACTTTCAAATCTATCTGTAAACGAAGTGAAATCAAGATTTGCATAACTATGTCATAAGCAATCTAATTAAATTAGCAAAACTAAATCTGAGTTCTTCATTATATACACATATCCAAATATGTTAAATCGATGTTTGTAGAGGATAAAATAAATTTTACGAAAAAAAAATCCTTAACAATATCACCAAAAAACAATAATAATTGTTTAGGTAATTTGAAAGCCCTTAAAAAGAAATCTTATAATAATTTCATATAATAATAAAGTAATACAAAAGCCTACTCAAAATCACTAACAAACAAATTAATCCTAATACATTAAATTTTAAATTATAATAAATTTTACGGCATTTGAATCACTGACCAACAAATTAATTATAATACATTAAATATTAAATTATAATAAATTTTATGGCATTTGAAAAAATACCAACGGGGACCATCTCAATTGACGCTAATAGTTAGCACGTGATATAAAATCTAATGCAAAATTCAAATTGACTTTAAATTAGGACAATCTCATTGACGCTAATAGGTAGCATGTGATATAAATCATAATGTAAAATTTAACTTGGCGTTAAATGGTAAAGGATTCACATAGGCATTGATTAGCGAATTCGACCGAAACATGAATGCAACTTAATCGTGCACTCGTATTTCTACATCGTTTAAATATAGTAGTCGTGTTGTATTTTTATTGCAACAGGAAAGAAGCGAATTCATCCAGAAAGACGTACAAGTCTACCACGTAAGTTCACAACAATTGATGCTCGACGTTCCAAGGAGTTCTATGCCGTTAAGGAGTCTAGTGGATTAAGTTGTTCACTTATTTTGGATTATAATCAAGCACATGATTAGATAGTAGGGATAACCAATTACTTCTTCGAGGATTGCTTTTTTGAGAGTTTCTAAAAAATTTACGGGGATCCACCTCTATTTTGGCCTTCACAAGTCTGTTGAAATTGCCGCGGAAATACTTCTTAGCCCATGCTTCAACTTTTATCGGAATGGTTTATAGTCCGAAATATTTTGCGCCCGGAAGCTATGTGTCACAACCCAAACAACATCCCAAACACGGTAACAAAATTTTTTTTTTACACGTAACTATTTCACATTGCACATTATTATAAGTCGGGGTGAAATATCACTACACGTAGTAATGTATTATTAACCCAAGCCTTAATATCTGGGAGCGGTGACTGTTATATGGGTTACAATCTGGAATTGGCGGGGTATCCACGTTGCTCGGCCTTTTTTTGCTGCCACATGTCCCTTACATTAAATCCGCCGGACGAGACAGGTGGACTCCTCGGGATTTCTTCCGATTCACTGCCTGTTGAACTGACTGTGGTAGCTGAGGCAGTAAATGCCACAGCTCAGTCCGCCATCACCTCGGGATTATGCCGCGATGAACGTTCCAGATCTGCTCCATGAGATCGACGGTAGTCATTTATTTGAGCTGGTTGAAAAAGGTTTAGTTAGGGTTTGAGCTATCATTTGCACAGACGGCTTTGCAACCGCGTTCTTCCAAGTGCAGCTCCCACCGTTTCTGCTCTGGCTTAGTTAGATCGTTCGGAGCTCTGTCTAGCACTTTCTGCTATCTGCACTGAGCAATCCCGCTTGGACGAGGATGATGCCGGTACTTCTCGGCAAGGTAACGGTATAATTTCCTGCTACTGTTAATTTATTTAACATGTTTGCTATTCCCTTTTTCTTGTGTTTCTTATCACAGTCAATGGGTTTGTTGACGCATTATGGGTTGTTTCAGGATACCGGCATGGAGTTCAGCAGTGACAGGAGTTTGCAGGTTCCAATCGGCCTACCAATACCGGATAAGTTATTCTGGCTTCGGTCTTGCCAATGTTTCATTTCAATTCGATTGTCTGAACCTTGGACTTTTCAATGCCAGGGGTCTTTTCTATTCTCCATATGGTTGCTCGAGCTATGAGACCCTTCGACGGCATTTAAGTTATTGGGGTTTTCATTTTGTTTGTAAAACCCTAAGTCTTTTGTAATCTGTATATTTTACTCGAGTCTACATGAGAACCCGAGTGCGGGGTTTCTCCCTCTGTTTTAACTGTCTGTAGCTTTATGCAATTACTGGAACCTTTTTGGTTATATATATTGTTTAATTCGCACCATACTGTGAGGCATGCAGTTATTTGCGCAGACTCGACTCTTTTATATGGTATTGTCCAATATTTTCGGATTTAAAGCGGTTCCTTATTGATTCTTGGTTAGTCTGACTGTATGCATATCCCGTGAGGGTTCTACTGTATTTAATATTCACTGCTTGGTATTACCGGAGTATTTCTGTTTTATTACCGTGAAGATT
Source organism: Pinus taeda (assembly GCA_000404065.3). Classification (NCBI taxonomy): domain Eukaryota; kingdom Viridiplantae; phylum Streptophyta; class Pinopsida; order Pinales; family Pinaceae; genus Pinus; species Pinus taeda. Next base: position 2,333 of record APFE031748065.1, read on the forward strand.
GACTCTAAACGTTGTCATTCTGAACATGAATGTCGGTTTAATTACAGTTGAATGTTCGTCTAATTATCAGATTGTTTTCTTTTCACAAATCGTTTTGTAAATTTATCATGTCGGTTTTATGTATATTCTATTTTCATGCTTTCTTTTCTTAAGAAAACTGTCTGCGGCTTACAGGTTAAATATGCATATGTTCTCCCTTAATTGTATGTCGGTTCCATCTACAGGTTATATATGCATATGAGTATTTGAGGTTCTCTGTTAATATGTATATATGTTCACAGGTTGTTTCCTTATTTCAATCCGTTCTTTTCTTTTGTATTTGTACCACACATGGTTTAGCTACCCATGTTTCATCATGGGAGCGCGGGGCGCGCTAGAGCTAATAAGCTCCTCGGCCTTAAGGCTTGCATTGCTGGTCCTAAGGTTGTTATATATGTTTATATGTTAGCCTGTAGTCATAAAGGACCCAGTTCCTATTTACTTAGCTTTCTATTGCTCGCGTCATAATAATGTTTATCCTTCACTTGGTCGTGTTTTACATTTGCCCGTAATAATATTAATTCGACAGGTTTATTTTGATATAATACTGGTTATGCTCAGATATCCTCTGAATTTATCCGACAATTATTCGGACTGAGGGTTATTCTACCAGCTCTATCCAACGGGCTAAATAACCGGCTCACTTAGTTCCATTATATATATTTATATTTCTTTTCACTGCTAGCAATAGTCATACAGGTTTATAATTAATTGCATGAACAGATAATCGTGACCTACGTCGATGTATCATGAAACCCTCACTCACAGATACTAATATTCTGTACGGATTACTATGGAATCCCATTTATAGTTAATAATATTCTGCACAGAATACTATGAAATCTTATTTATGGTAAATAATACCCTGTACAGATTTACTATGAAATCTCATTACAGTAAATAATACCCTGTACAGATTTACTATGAAATCTCATTACAGTAAATAATACCCTGTATAGATTTACTATGAAATCTCATTTACAGTTACTGATATTCTTCACAGACTTGCTACAAAAACTTAATTACAATTAATAATAACCCTGACAGGTTTAAAAGAAAGATTTACTCATTATATACTGTAGTCATAAGGTACATACCTGTACTAAGCTGGCGTCAATTTCTGATACCCTCCAACCTGCAGAAACTCATTTAAAGCTTGCTATCCTCCCAGCCACGAGATCAGTCACTCAGACTTGATTCTCTCCCCCAATCTCTCTTGCAGGCCACTGCCTTTAGCAAGGTGTTTCACGCTAACAGTGATGCAAAGTAACGCACAGTAGTGCTGGTACCATCTGGTCCTCACCAGACATGGTACTCCTTTCTGAGTTCTGGTTTTTTTTTTTTTTCCTTTTCTGCTTCCTCCTACCTGTTCCTTAACAGCCCAGGTCTCCTTTCTTTTCCCCATTTCTATGGAAAGAAAAGTAGTTAGGGCTGCCCTTTGTTAGTTGGCAACTGTTTCTTTTAATTAGACAAGCAGAAGTAAATAACTTCTCTCATAAGGTTATTTACAATATTATTTAATCCATCATTTGAACTAATAACATTTCCACAAAAATTAAATTAAAGTAATAATTCCAGTTTCCATATTTACCTAACATGGTAATTTAGAAAATTATTCATATAACTGTTTGGGTCACTACATCTCCTCCCCCTGAGACTGGACACCGTCTCGGTGTCTTTCAGTCATGAACAGGTCTGGATATGTTTTCTTCATCAATTCTTGGTCCTCCCAAGTGGCCTCCTCAGGTCCAAAATGCCTCCATTGTACCTTAACTTGGGTAATAACTCGTTTCCGCAGCTGCACTTCTCTCTGGTCGAGAATGCTCAGCGGTTCGACCAGTACTTCTCCTTCCGGTTCGACCTGCATCACACCATTTCCAAATTAGTTTCATTCTAAATGGAATTCTTGCTGAGTCCTCATTATAACAATAACCCCACCTGTATATCCTGCCATCGGATTACATGCTTAGGATCATACACATACTTCTTTAGGACTGACACATGGAATACGTTATGGATTCGGATGTGGCTTGGCAAGGCCAGCTGGTATGCTACCGGTCCAACTCTTGCCAGAATCTGAAAGGGTCCACAATATCTGGGCGCCAATTTAGTGCAACCAACCCACTGCAATGTACTTCTCTTGGCTTGAATCCGAATATACACATGATCCCCAACCTGGAACTCCTTAAATCTTCTTTTCCGATCAGCGAAGTTCTTTTGTCTATCCTGAGCTGTCTTCAAATTAACACGTACTTTCTTTACCATGTCCTCCATCTCTTTAAGCATTTCGGGTCCTAAACTTAATTTATCCTCAGGCCCTCCCCAACTGGAGGGTGTACGACATTTCCGTCCGTACATAACCTCAAATGGACTCATTTGCGTTGAGGTATGATACCCATTGTTATACGCAAACTCCACCAAGTGTAAGTACTCTTCCCACCGTGTGGGTTGTTGCATAACATAAGCCCTTAGCATATCCTCTACTACTTGGTTCACTCTTTCCGTCTGACCATCAGTTTGCGAGTGGTAGGCTGTGCTGAAGTTCAACTGAGTACCCAAATCAGTAAACAGTGTCTTCCAAAAAGCTGATGTGGATTTCACATCCCGATCGGAGATTATTGTTTTTGGAAGGCCATGCAATCTGAACACATTCTGCATAAAAATGTGGGTGATTTGTGCAGCTCTGAACGTGGATTGCACGGGTATGAAATGCGCAGCCTTGCTTAATTTGTCCACTACTACCATAATGGAATCATTGTTTTTCCTTGTTCTAGGTAACCCGGTGATAAAATCCATGGAGATAATTTCCCATTTCCATTCTGGAATGGGCAAGGGTTGTAACAGTCCTGCTGGATGCTGATGTTCCGCTTTAATTTGTTGACATTCTAAGCACCGTGCCAAGTATTCCACAATATTTCGCTTCATTCCTGGCCAGAAGTATTCCTTCCGGATGGCTGTTATCATCTTTTGATAACCCGGGTGACCAGCATAATGGCTGATGTGAAATTCGTCCATGATCAGATTTTTAATTCTACTTTGATTGGGCACATATATTCTTTCTTTGAAGTAGATTAGTCCAGCGTCATCTATCGTATATTCTTGTTGACTGTCCCCTTTGGCAGATTGTTGTATTTGCTGTTTTAGCTGCTGATATTCTGCATCTTGGTCTGAAGTTTCTTTTATTATGTCTAGAAAGGAGTTTTTCCATCCACTGATGGAAACTTCATACAAACTTTGTATTTTCTTGCTTAAAGCGTCTGCCACTCTGTTTGCTTTTCCTTGTAAATGTTTTATGTCAAAGTCGAAACTGCTTAGAAAGTCCATCCATCGCGCTTGTCTAGCATTTAAAGTAGGCTGGCTGAAATAATTGGTCAAACTATGGTGGTCGGTGAGCAGCAGAAATTTCCTGCCCATAAGATAATGCCGCCACATCTTCAGAGCATGTATAACAGCAACCAGTTCTAAGTCATAGGCAGAATATCTCTGTTCATGTTCTTTCAATTTACGTGACTCGTAGGCAATCACTCTACCTTCTTGCATTAAGACTCCTCCCAATCCTTCCTTACTTGCATCTGTACAGACCACATAATCCTTATTAGGATCTGCTATACAGAGAATAGGTGCCGTGGTGAGTAAATGCTTCAATTGCTCGAAATTTTTCTGGCAATTTGGGGTCCATTGGAATGACTTTCCTTTCTTTTGTAATAAGGTAATGGGAAAAGCTACTTTGGAGAAGCCTTCCACGAATCTTCTGTAATAGCCAGCCAATCCCATGAAAGATGGGACATCCGCTACATCTTTTGGCACAGGCCAGTCCATTATGGCCTTTATCTTTTCCGTATCCACTGCAATTCCCTCTTTTGTGATCACGTGACCCAAATATTGGATTTCCTCTTTGAAGAAATCACACTTACTAAATTTTGCATACAACTGGTGCTCTCGAAGGGTTTGTAATACCATTCGAAGATGTTCATAATGTTCTTCGATTGTACGTGAGTATATTAGTATGTCATCAATGAATATCAACACAAACCGGTCCAAGTATGGGTGAAAAATACTGTTCATTAAGCACATGAAAGTTGCAGGGGCGTTGGTTAGCCCAAATGGCAAAACCACAAATTCGTAGTGTCCATACCTTGTTCTAAAGGCTGTCTTAGCGATGTCTTTGTCCTTAATTCAGATTTGATGATATCCTGATCGCAAATCGATCTTGGAGAATACCGTTGCGCCTTTCACTTGATCGAACGGCTCATCGATCCGAGGCAAAGGGTACTTATTCTTAATGGTTAACTTATTCAGTTGTCTGTAGTCAATACACATTCTGAGAGTACCATCCTTCTTCTTGACAAATAAAACTGGAGCTCCCCATGGAGACACACTAGGCCGAATGTACTCCTTGTCCAATAACTCCTGCAACTGCATCTTTAATTCTGTCAGTTCAGGTATACTCATTCTGTAGGGTGCTCGTGACACTGGTGCTGCTCCGGGTACCAGCTCAATGGTAAAATCCATATTTCTTCGTGGCGGTAGTCCAGGGATTTCCTCAGGAAATACATCTGTAAATTCTTGGATTATAGGTATACTATTCAAAGAAGCTGATTTATCTTTGGAATCCGCATATCCCACCTGAATAGCGTAAACTTGACACCCCTTCCGTATACATTTTATCAGTTGGTTTGCAGTTATCGGGCGAACTTGTACTGGTTGCTTGATTCCTTGCATTTCTTTCCTGTTTCCTTGCTGGTCTTGGTAATAAATAACTTTGGTTTTACAATCAACTAATGACCAGTGTTTTTCTAACCAGTCCATCCCGATTAAGATGTCATAGGAGCCGAGAGGGAGAATGTTCAGATCAGCTGTCACTGGCTGGTCTGCTATGGTAAATGAGCAATTGTTGATTTTGGCTGTTACCCTTCGCTTGGCCCCAGTAGCTAGTTGCACTAGCCAAGGATTTTTGAATTTAACAGAGTGTAAACTACATTGTTCCACTACCTTTGGGCTTACATAGCTTAATGTAGCCCCAGGATCAATTAAAACAGATATGGTAAGGTTTGAGATTTTACCTTCGAATTCAACCATGGTGGGTTGATATTCTGCCCGACGGTCTTCCAGAGCTGCGTTAATCCTGGGTATACTGCGACCAACCTCGCCCACTGTTGAAGCTTCATGAATTTGAGATAATTGCTCAGTTCCTTTTCGCTGTGGACATTTTTTAATATAGTGAGGTCCCCCACAACCCCAGCACTGCACTGGAGGTCTTGCTGTGCCTTCATTATCCAACTTTGGGTGCTGCTCACTACCCTTAGGCTCATTTACAGTTCTAAACTTAGATACAGTTCTGGACGCAAATCTGTTATTTGCTACTCTGCCATTTCCCTTACTTCCATTGCTGCGATTTCCTTTGCTGTTTCCAACTGTCTTAAAGCCTCTCTTCTCATTCCATTTCCTGTTAGCAGTTTCCCCTTTCTGTTTACTTTGTTGATAACAGATTCTAGCTTTACGAATTACTTCATCCATTGACTTTGGATTGTCAAACTCAATCCTTTCTCGCATATATGGTGGCAAACTACTAACAAATCTCTGAACCTTGGCCTTCTCCTCCCTTATATAAGGTACGTAACAAAGTAAGGAAGTAAAGCGGTTAATGAACTCGTCCATAGTCTGCTGTCCTAACCGCAAATCATGGAACTCTCTCGCCTTTTCATCATAGAAACGTTCTGTTAGATATCGCTCCTTAAAGAACCTTTGAAAACTGTCCCATGTAATATTCTGTTCGGTGACTCCTTTTACTATCTTCACCTCCTCCCACCATAAGGTGGCCTTCCCTTGTAACTGAAAAATAGCTAGTCGTGCTTTAAGGTTGTTATCATACTCATAAAGCTAGAAGTACTTGTTCATATTAATGATCCAGGCTTCCGCTGCTTCTTCTTGTTCTCCATCAAAATGTGGTGGTTTAATTTTGCGGAATTCTCCTTGTAATTCTACTTTTTGTCTTTTTGAGGTTTGCTGGTCAAATACATTATCAAAGCGTTCCTCTAGTTCTTCTGATCCTTCGGGAGGTATGTGATGATTCTGTTCTTCAGAAATCCTTTGCTGTTCTGCACTAGGATTAACTGGTAACTGATTTTGTCTGTCAGACAAACTCTTTAGAATTCTTTCTTGTTCCATTGTTAACCGAGCATTGTCCTCCCGCAGACGAGCCATTTCATTCTTCAGTTCTTGTACCGTCTCCGGGATTGCTTGATTTGTAACCCTGGCTTCTTCTCCAAGCTGTACCTACAGTTTTGGGTTATTCTCTGGACCAGGTATACCCTATCCCATTACAGGTCGTCGTGTTGTGTTATCTGCTCTCCTCATATCTCTATCTTCAACTTGGATCCTGTACTATGTGCAACAACAGAAAGACACATTCAAGAATATTATCTGTAATAACTATTTGCTATATATAAAAAAAAATATTATTTTTTTTAACATAGTGTCCTTGTCTGTCATTGTGGTTCTACCCAGAGGCCACAGTGCTGTATCTGGGCTCTGATACCATATGTCACAACCCAAACAACATCCCAAACACGGTAACAAATTTTTTTTTTTACACATAACTATTTCACATTGCACATTATTATAAGTCGGGGTGAAATATCACTACACGTAGTAATGTATTATTAACCCAAGCCTTAATATCTGGGAGCGGTGACTGTTATATGGGTTAAAATCTGGAATTCGCGGGGGTATCCACGTTGCTCGGCCTTTTTTTGCTGCCACATGTCCCTTACATTAAATCCGCCGGACGAGATAGGTGGACTCCTCGGGATTTCTTCCGATTCACTGCCTGTTGAACTGACTGTGGTAGCTGAGGCAGTAAATGCCACAGCTCAGTCCGCCATCACCTCGGGATTATGCCGCGATGAACGTTCTAGATCTGCTCCATGAGATCGACGGTAGTCATTTATTTGAGCTGGTTGAAAAAGGTTTAGTTAGGGTTTGAGCTATCATTTGCACAGACGGCTTTGCAACCGCGTTCTTCCGAGTGCAGCTCCCACCGTTTCTACTCTGGCTTAGTTAGATCGTTCGGAGCTCTATCTAGCACTTTCTGCTGTCTGCACTGAGCAATCCCGCTTGGACGAGGATGATGCCGGTACTTCTCGGCAAGGTAACGGTATAATTTCCTGCTACTGTTAATTTATTTAACATGTTTGCTATTCCCTTTTTCTCGTGTTTCTTATCACAGTCAATGGGTTTGTTGACGCATTATGGGTTGTTTCAGGATACCGGCATGGAGTTCAGCAGTGACAGGAGTTTGCAGGTTCCAATCGGCCTACCAATACCGGGTAAGTTATTCTGGCTTCGGTCTTGCCAAGGTTTCATTTCAATTCGATTGTTTGAACCTTGGACTTTTCAATGCCAGGGGTCTTTTCTATTCTCCATATGGTTGCTCGAGCTATGAGACCCTTCGACGGAATTTAAGTTATTGGGGTTTTCATTTTGTTTGTAAAACCCTAAGTCTTTTGTAATCTGTATATTTTACTCGAGTCTACATGAGAACCCGAGTGCAGGGTTTCTCCCTCTGTTTTAACTGTCTGTAGCTTTATGCAATTACTGGAACCTTGTTGGTTATATATATTGTTTAATTCGCACCATACTGTGAGGCATGCAGTTATTTGTGCAGACTCGACTCTTTTATATGGCATTGTCCAATATTTTCGGATTTAAAGCGGTTCCTTATTGATTCTTGGTTAGTCTGACTGTATGGATATCCCGTGAGGGTTCTACTGTATTTAATATTCACTGCTTGGTATTACCGGAGTATTTCTGTTTTATTACCGTGAAGATTGACTCTAAACGTTGTCATTCTGAACATGAATGTCGGTTTAATTACAGTTGAATGTTCGTCTAATTATCAGATTGTTTTCTTTTCACAAATCGTTTTGTAAATTTATCGTGTCGGTTTTATGTATATTCTATTTTCATGCTTTCTTTTCTTAAGAAAACTGTCTGCGGCTTACAGGTTAAATATGCATATGTTCTCCCTTAATTGTATGCCGGTTCCATCTACAGGTTATATATGCATATGAGTATTTGAGGTTCTCTGTTAATATGTATATATGTTCACAGGTTGTTTCCTTATTTCAATCCGTTCTTTTCTTTTGTATTTGTACCACACATGGTTTAGCTACCCATGTTTCATCATGGGAGCGCGGGGCGCGCTATAGCTAATAAGCTCCTCGGCCTTAAGGCTTGCATTGCTGGTCCTAAGGTTGCTATATATGTTTATATGTTAGCCTGTAGTCATAAAGGACCCAGTTCCTATTTACTTAGCTTTCTATTGCTCGCGTCATAATAATGTTTATCCTTCACGTGGTCGTGTTTTACATTTTCCCGTAATAATATTAATTCGACAGGTTTATTTTGATATAATGTTGGTTATGCTCAGATATCCTCTGAATTTATCTGACAATTATTCGGACTGAGGGTTATTCTACCAGCTCTATCCAACGGGCTAAATAACCGGCTCACTTAGTTCCATTATATATATTTATATTTCTTTTCACTGCTAGCAATAGTCATACAGGTTTATAATTAATTGCATGAACAGATAATCGTGACCTACGTCGATGTATCATGAAACCCTCACTCACAGATACTAATATTCTGTACGGATTACTATGGAATCCCATTTATAGTTAATAATATTCTGCACAGAATACTATGAAATCTTATTTATGGTAAAGAATACCCTGTACAGATTTACTATGAAATCTCATTACAGTAAATAATACCCTGTACAGATTTACTATGAAATCTCATTACAGTAAATAATACCCTGTACAGATTTACTATGAAATCTCATTTACAGTTACTGATATTCTTCACAGACTTGCTACAAAAACTTAATTACAATTAATAATAACCCTGATAGGTTTAAAAGAAAGATTTACTCATTATATATTGTAGTCATAAGGTACATACCTGTACTAAGCTGGCGTCAATTTCTGATACCCTCCAACCTGGAGAAACTCATTTAAAGCTTGCTATCCTCCCAACCACGAGATCAGTCACTCAGACCTGATTCTCTCCCCCAAGCTCTCTTGCAGGCCACTGCCTTTAGCAAGGTGTTGCACGCTAACAGTGATGCAAAGTAACGCACAGTAGTGCTGGTACCATCTGGTCCTCACCAGACATGGTACTCCTTTCTGTGTTCTGGTTTTTTTTTTTTTTTTCCTTTTCTGCTTCCTCCTGCCTGTTCCTTAACAGCCCAGGTCTCCTTTCTTTTCCCCATTTCTATGGAAAGAAAAGTAGTTAGGGCTGCCCTTTGTTAGTTGGCAACTGTTTCTTTTAATTAGACAAGCAGAAGTAAATAACTTCTCTCATAAGGTTATTTACAATATTATTTAATCCATCATTTGAACTAATAACATTTCCACAAAAATTAAATTAAAGTAATAATTCCAGTTTCCATATTTACCTAACATGGTAATTTAGAAAATTATTCATATAACTGTTTGGGTCACTACATCTCCTCCCCCTGAGATTGGACACCGTCTCGGTGTCTTTCAGTCATGAACAGGTCTGGATATGTTTTCTTCATCAATTCTTGGCCCTCCCAAGTGGCCTCCTCAGGTCCAAAATGCCTCCATTGTACCTTAACTTGGGTAATAACTCGTTTCCGCAGCTGCACTTCTCTCTGGTCGAGAATGCTCAGCGGTTCGACCAGTACTTCTCCTTCCGGTTCGACCTGCATCACACCATTTCCAAATTAGTTTCATTCTAAATGGAATTCTTGCTGAGTCCTCATTATAACAATAACCCCACCTGTATATCCTACCATCAGATTACATGCTTAGGATCATACACATACTTCTTTAGGACTGACACATGGAATACATTATGGATTCGAATGTGGCTTGGCAAGGCCAGCTGGTATGCTACCGGTCCGACTCTTGCCAGAATCTGAAAGGGTCCACAATATCTGGGTGCCAATTTAGCGCAACCAGCCCACTGCAATGTACTTCTCTTGGCTTGAATCCGAATATACACATGATCCCCAACCTGGAACTCCTTAAATCTTCTTTTCTGATCAGCGAAGTTCTTTTGTCTATCCTGAGCTGTCTTCAAATTAACACGCACCTTCTTTACCATGTCCTCCATCTCTTTAAGCATTTCGGGTCCTAAACTTAATTTATCCTCAGGCCCTCCCCAACTGGAGGGTGTACGACATTTCCGTCTATACATAACCTCAAATGGACTCATTTGCGTTGAGGTATGATACCCATTGTTATACGCAAACTCCACCAAGTGTAAGTACTCTTCCCACCATGTGGGTTGTTGCATAACATAAGCCCTTAGCATATCCTCTACTACTTGGTTCACTCTTTCCGTCTTACCATCAGTTTGCGGGTGGTAGGCTGTGCTGAAGTTCAACTAAGTACCCAAATCAGTAAACAGTGTCTTCCAAAAAGTTGATGTGAATTTCACATCCCGATTGGAGATTATTGTTTTTGGAAGGCCATGCAATCTGAACACATTCTGCATAAAAATGTGGGCGATTTGTGCAGCTCTGAACGTGGATTGCACGGGTATGAAATGCGCAGCCTTGCTTAATTTGTCCACTACTACCATAATGGAATCATTGTTTTTCCTTGTTCTAGGTAACCCGGTGATAAAATCCATGGAGATAATTTCCCATTTCCATTCTGGAATGGGCAAGGGTTGTAACAGTCCTGCTGGATGCTGATGTTCCTCTTTAATTTGTTGACATTCTAAGCACCGTGCCAATTATTCCACAATATTTCGCTTCATTCCTGGCCAGAAGTATTCCTTCCGGATGGCTGTTATCATCTTTTGATAACCCGGGTGACCAGCATAATGGCTGATGTGAAATTCGTCCATGATCAGATTTTTAATTCTACTTTGATTGGGCACATATATTCTTTCTTTGAAGTAGATTAGTCCAGCGTCATCTATCGTATATTCTTGTTGACTGTCCCCTTTGGCAGATTGCTGTATTTGCTGTTTTAGCTGCTGATATTCTGCATCTTGGTCTGAAGTTTCTTTTATTATGTCTAGAAAGGAGTTTTTCCATCCACTGATGGAAACTTCATACAAACTTTGTATTTTCCTGCTTAAAGCGTCTGCCACTCTGTTTGCTTTTCCTTGTAAATGTTTTATGTCAAAGTCGAAACTGCTTAGAAAGTCCATCCATCGCGCTTGTCTAGCATTTAAAGTAGGCTGGCTGAAATAATTGGTCAAACTATGGTGGTCGGTGAGCAGCAGAAATTTCCTGCCCATAAGATAATGCCGCCACATCTTCAGAGCATGTATAACAACAGCCAGTTCTAAGTCATAGGCAGAATATCTCTGTTCATGTTCTTTCAATTTACGTGACTCGTAGGCAATCACTCTACCTTCTTGCATTAAGACTCCTCCCAATCCTTCCTTACTTGCATCTGTACAGACCACATAATCCTTATTAGGATCTGCTATACAGAGAATAGGTGCCGTGGTGAGTAAATGCTTCAATTGCTCGAAAGTTTTCTGGCAATTTGGGGTCCATTGGAATGACTTTCCTTTCTTTTGTAATGAGGTAATGGGAAAAGCTACTTTGGAGAAGCCTTCCACGAATCTTCTGTAATAGCCAGCCAATCCCATGAAAGATGGGACATCCGCTACATCTTTTGGCACAGGCCAGTCCATTATGGCCTTTATCTTTTCCGTATCCACTGCAATTCCCTCTTTTGTGATCACGTGACCCAAATATTGGATTTCCTCTTTGAAGAAATCACACTTACTAAATTTTGCATACAACTGGTGCTCTCGAAGGGTTTGTAATACCATTCGAAGATGTTCATAATGTTCTTCGATTGTACGTGAGTATATTAGTATGTCATCAATGAATATCAACACAAACCGGTCCAAGTATGGGTGAAAAATACTGTTCATTAAGCACATGAAAGTTGCAGGGGCGTTGGTTAGCCCAAATGGCAAAACCACAAATTTGTAGTGTCCATACCTTGTTCTAAAGGTTGTCTTAGCGATGTCTTCGTCCTTAATTCGGATTTGATGATATCCTGATCGCAAATCGATCTTGGAGAATATCGTTGCGCCTTTCACTTGATCGAACAGCTCATCGATCCGAGGTAAAGGGTACTTATTCTTAATGGTTAACTTATTCAGTTGTCTGTAGTCAATACACATTCTAAGAGTACCATCCTTCTTCTTGACAAATAAAACTGGAGCTCCCCATGGAGACACACTAGGCCGAATGTACTCCTTGTCCAATAACTCCTGCAACTGCATCTTTAATTCTGTCAGTTCAGGTATACTCATTCTGTAGGGTGCTCGTGACACTGGTGCTGCTCCGGGTACCAGCTCAATGGTAAAATCCATATTTCTTCGTGGCGGTAGTCCAGGGATTTCCTCAGGAAATACATCTGTAAATTCTTGGATTATAGGTATACTATTCAAAGAAGCTGATTTATCTTTGGAATCCGCATATCCCACCTGAATAGCGTAAACTTGACACCCCTTCCGTATACATTTTATCAGTTGGTTTGCAGTTATCGGGCGAACTTGTACTGGTTGCTTGATTCCTTGCATTTCTTTCCTGTTTCCTTGCTGGTCTTGGTAATAAATAACTTTGGTTTTACAATCAACTAATGACCAGTGTTTTTCTAACCAGTCCATTCCGATTAAGATGTCATAGGAGCCGAGAGGGAGTACGTTCAGATCAGCTGTCACTGGATGGTCTGCTATGGTAAATGAGCAATTTTTGATTTTGGCTGTTACCCTTCGCTTGGCCCCAGTAGCTAGTTGCACTAGCCAAGGATTTTTGAATTTAACAGAGTGTAAACTACATTGTTCCACTACCTTTGGGCTTACATAGCTTAATGTAGCCCCAGGATCAATTAAAACAGATATGGTAAGGTTTGAGATTTTACCTTCGAATTCAACCATGGTGGGTTGATATTCTGCCTGACGGTCTTCCAGAGCTGCGTTAATCCTGGGTATACTGCGACCAACCTCGCCCACTGTTGAAGCTTCATGAATTTGAGATAATTGCTCAGTTCCTTTTCGCTGTGGATAGTTTTTAATATAGTGAGGTCCCCCACAACCCCAGCACTACACTGGAGGTCTTGTTGTGCCTTCATTATCCAGCCTTGGGTGCTGCTCACTACCCTTGGGCTCATTTGCAGTTCTAAACTTAGATACAGTTCTGGACGCAAATCTGTTATTTGCTACTCTGCCATTTCCCTTACTTCCATTGCTGCAATTTCCTTTGCTGTTTCCAACTGTCTTAAAGCCTCTCTTCTCATTCCATTTCCTGTTAGCAGTTTCCCCTTTCTGTTTACTTTGTTGATAACAGATTCTAGCTTTACGAATTACTTCATCCATTGACTTTGGATTGTCAAACTCAATCCTTTCTCGCATATATGGTGGCAAACTGCTAAAAAATCTCTGAACCTTGGCCTTCTCCTCCCTTATATAAGGTACGTAACGAAGTAAGGAAGTAAAGCGGTTAATGAACTCGTCCATAGTCTGTTGTCCTAACTGCAAATCATGGAACTCTCTCGCCTTTTCATCATAGAAACGTTCTGTTAGATATCGCTCCTTAAAGAACCTTTGAAAACTGTCCCATGTAATATTCTGTTCGGTGACTCCTTTTACTATCTTCACCTCCTCCCACCATAAGGTGGCCTTCCCTTGTAACTGAAAAATAGCTAGTCGTGCTTTAAGGTTGTTATCATACTCATAAAGCTGGAAGTACTTGTTCATATTAATGATCCAGGCTTCCGCTGCTTCTTCTTGTTCTCCATCAAAATGTGGTGGTTTAATTTTGCGGAATTCTCCTTGTAATTCTACTTTTTGTCTTTTTGAGGTTTGCTGGTCAAATACATTATCAGAGCGTTCCTCTAGTTCTTCTGATCCTTCGGGAGGTATGTGATGATTCTGTTCTTCAGAAATCCTTTGCTGTTCTGCACTAGGATTAACTGGTAACTGATTTTGTCTGTCAGACAAACTCTTTAGAATTCTTTCTTGTTCCATTGTTAACCGAGCATTGTCCTCCCACAGACGAGCCATTTCATTCTTCAGTTCTTGTACCGTCTCCAGGATTGCTTGATTTGTAACCCTGGCTTCTTCTCCAAGCTATACCCACAGTTCTGGGTTATTCTCTGGACCAGGTATACCCTGTCCCATTACAGGTCGTCGTGTTGTGTTATCTGCTCTCCTCATATCTCTGTCTTCAACCTGGATCCTGTACTATGTGCAACAACAGAAAGACACATTCAAGAATATTATCTGTAATAACTATTTGCTATATATAAAAAATATATATATATATTTTTTTTTAACATAGTGTCCTTGTCTGTCATTGTGGTTCTACCCAGAGGCCACAGTGTTGTATCTGGGCTCTGATACCATATGTCACAACCCAAACAACATCCCAAACATGGTAACAATTTTTGTTTTTTACACTTAACTCTTTCACATTGCACATTATTATAAGTCGGGGTGAAATATCACAACACGTAGTAATGTATTATTAACCCAAGCCTTAATATCTGGGAGCGGTGACTGTTATATGGGTTACAATCTGGAATTGGCGGGGGTATCCACGTTGCTCGGCCTTTTTTTGCTGCCACATGTCCCTTACATTAAATCCGCCGGACGAGACAGGTGGACTCCTTAGGATTTCTTCCGATTCACTGCCTGTTGAACTGACTGTGGTAGCTGAGGCAGTAAATGCCACAGCTCAGTCCGCCATCACCTCGGGATTATGCCGCGATGAACGTTCCAGATCTGCTCCATGAGATCGACGGTAGTCATTTATTTGAGCTGGTTGAAAAAGGTTTAGTTAGGGTTTGAGCTATCATTTGCACAGACGGCTTTGCAACCGCGTTCTTCCGAGTGCAGCTCCCACCGTTTCTGCTCTGGCTTAGTTAGATCGTTCGGAGCTCTGTCTAGCACTTTCTGCTGTCTGCACTGAGCAATCCCGCTTGGACAAGGATGATGCCGGTACTTCTCGGCAAGGTAACGGTATAATTTCCTGCTACTGTTAATTTATTTAACATGTTTGCTATTCCCTTTTTCTCGTGTTTCTTATCACAGTCAATGGGTTTGTTGACGCATTATGGGTTGTTTCAGGATACCGACATGGAGTTCAGCAGTGACAGGAGTTTGCAGGTTCCAATCGGCCTACCAATACCGGGTAAGTTATTCTGGCTTCGGTCTTGCCAATGTTTCATTTCAATTCGATTGTCTGAACCTTGGACTTTTCAATGCCAGGGGTCTTTTCTATTCTCCATATGGTTGCTCGAGCTATGGGACCCTTCGACGACATTTAAGTTATTGGGGTTTTCATTTTGTTTGTAAAACCCTAAGTCTTTTGTAATCTGTATATTTTACTCGAGTCTACATGAGAACCCGAGTGCGGGGTTTCTCCCTCTGTTTTAACTGTCTGTAGCTTTATGCAATTACTGGAACCTTTTTGGTTATATATATTGTTTAATTCGCACCATACTGTGAGGCATGTAGTTATTTGCGCAGACTCTACTCTTTTATATGGCATTGTCCAATATTTTCGGATTTAAAGCGGTTCCTTATTGATTCTTGGTTAGTTTGACTGTATGGATATCCCGTGAGGGTTCTACTGTATTTAATATTCACTGCTTGGTATTACCGGAGTATTTCTGTTTTATTACCGTGAAGATTGACTCTAAACGTTGTCATTCTGAACATGAATGTCGGTTTAATTACAGTTGAATGTTCGTCTAATTATCAGATTGTTTTCTTTTCACAAATCGTTTTGTAAATTTATCGTGTCGGTTTTATGTATATTCTATTTTCATGCTTTCTTTTCTTAAGAAAACTGTCTGCGGCTTACAGGTTAAATATGCATATGTTCTCCCTTAATTGTATGCCGGTTCCATCTACAGGTTATATATGCATATGAGTATTTGAGGTTCTCTGTTAATATGTATATATGTTCACAGGTTGTTTCCTTATTTCAATCCGTTCTTTTCTTTTGTATTTGTACCACACATGGTTTAGCTACCCATGTTTCATCATGGGAGCGCGGGGCGCGCTAGAGCTAATAAGCTCCTCGGCCTTAAGGCTTGCATTGCTGGTCCTAAGGTTGCTATATATGTTTATATGTTAGCCTGTAGTCATAAAGGACCCAGTTCCTATTTACTTAGCTTTCTATTGCTCGCGTCATAATAATGTTTATCCTTCACTTGGTCGTGTTTTACATTTGCCCGTAATAATATTAATTCGACAGGTTTATTTTGATATAATGTTGGTTATGCTCAGATATCCTCTGAATTTATCTGACAATTATTCGGACTGAGGGTTATTCTACCAGCTCTATCCAACGGGCTAAATAACCGGCTCACTTAGTTCCATTATATATATTTATATTTCTTTTCACTGCTAGCAATAGTCATACAGGTTTATAATTAATTGCATGAACAGATAATCGTGACCTACGTCGATGTATCATGAAACCCTCACTCACAGATACTAATATTCTGTACGGATTACTATGGAATCCCATTTATAGTTAATAATATTCTGCACAGAATACTATGAAATCTTATTTATGGTAAAGAATACCCTGTACAGATTTACTATGAAATCTCATTACAGTAAATAATACCCTGTACAGATTTACTATGAAATCTCATTACAGTAAATAATACCCTGTACAGATTTACTATGAAATCTCATTTACAGTTACTGATATTCTTCACAGACTTGCTACAAAAACTTAATTACAATTAATAATAACCCTGACAGGTTTAAAAGAAAGATTTACTCATTATATACTGTAGTCATAAGGTACATACCTGTACTAAGCTGGCGTCAATTTCTGATACCCTCCAACCTGGAGAAACTCATTTAAAGCTTGCTATCCTCCCAACCACGAGATCAGTCACTCAGACCTGATTCTCTCCCGCAAGCTCTCTTGCAGGCCACTGCCTTTAGCAAGGTGTTGCACGCTAACAGCGATGCAAAGTAACGCACAGTAGTGCTGGTACCATCTGGTCCTCACTAGACATGGTACTCCTTTCTGAGTTCTGGTTTTTTTTTTTTTTTTTCCTTTTCTGCTTCCTCCTGCCTGTTCCTTAACAGCCCAGGTCTCCTTTCTTTTCCCCATTTCTATGGAAAGAAAAGTAGTTAGGGCTGCCCTTTGTTAGTTGGCAACTGTTTCTTTTAATTAGACAAGCAGAAGTAAATAACTTCTCTCATAAGGTTATTTACAATATTATTTAATCCATCATTTGAACTAATAACATTTCCACAAAAATTAAATTAAAGTAATAATTCCAGTTTCCATATTTACCTAACATGGTAATTTAGAAAATTATTCATATAACTGTTTGGGTCACTACACTATGTTATCTCTGACATCCTGTCATTGTCTCGAGGGAGCTCAAGGCATCGATTCAATTCCACCGATCCGGCTCCAGTGTCCGCTCGGTCCCAGACCGCGCAAGCCGACAAAAGCGCAACGACATGGGTAATTATGCTGACAAGCGAGGGGAATAGCGCTTGCTCTCTCTCCACGCTCCATTTATTTATTCACGTGTTGTAGAGAGAAGGCTACACTACTTGTCAACATGCATTTATAAAGCTATAGGGTAGAAATTGCCAACGCGCTCTACTTTTGCGTAAGCAAATATTTATCATACGCTATCGATTCCACACTCTCAATTCCGCACTCTCTTTGCAGATCTGAGTAAACAACTTGCAGAGCTCTGACGGCATCAACATTTCCAGCTGCAAGGCATCTGGAATCGGCTGGTATGCTTCTGTGGCCATGGCTACCTCTCGACTGTGTCAAACGTGCCAAAGTTACATACAGATCAGAAAATACTACACGATGTTCACGGTTGGATCGTTTCTGAAGATACACTTAACATGATTTGGAACATGCAGACTAGAGAACTTGAATTTGGAAATTTTACTTTATTTCGTTAGGCAAAGTTAGTAGTCCTCTGCAAATATTATCTGCGAATCTTATATGCCAATGATTATATGCATTCCCATATGAATTCCATTTGTAATTATATGTATTCTGCCTTCCAACAAGCTGAGAAACTGTCATTACATATTTTCATTGTGTGTTTGGCTTCTATATAGAGCCAACAAGCTGAGAAACTATCATTACATATTTTCATTGTGTGTTTGGCTTCTATATAGAGTCATGGATTGTTGATTATAATGATTAAAATAAAGCTATGTAATTGTTGACAAATTAGCTAGCAAATTTTGTGTTTTAATGTCCAGGAAAAATAAGAAGTTGCAACAACGATCGGATGCGGCAATCAGACTTCAATCAAACTTGCTAATAATCCAGTGTTTCACAAAATCCCTAAACACATTGATACAAAATTCCACTTTGTCAAGGAGAAAGTGCAATCAAAAGAAACCCAGTTGGTATATTGTAATACATGTGATAACATTGCAGAGATTTTCACTAAACCTCTTGGTAGGATTACATTTGAAATGTTTAGGGAGATGTTAGGCATATTTGTGAACCCTTTATCCATTAAGGGGGAGTGTTAGAGATAATGGAAAATATCTTAGAATAGTGAGTTGGTTCACAAGACCTCAGGATAGGAATTAGTTTATATTTCTTAGGTTATGGTTCTAACTTCCCTAAATCTATGATTGCTGTAATAAATTGTGATATACATCGACAATGTAGAGCATTTTGTAGAGCCAGACTCTCCTTATTCAGACTCTCTTTTGTAGAACTAACCAGTAAATTCTTTTTTATTAATTCCAACATCACTTTTTAACACAACTTAGTCATATTAATGGAATTCAGAGCACCCATCACTGTCGGAAAGAAAATCAACAAGAGTACCGGAACAAATACAGTGACACATTTTTCTATAGTCACAGTGCGCTTCACGTAGGATAACTTCCTGTGGTAGGCCTCTTGTGCTATACGTCATGAAAGATTCATTATGTCTCATATGCTTGCAAAGCAGAGTAGAGTGAATGGAGCAATAAGTTGGAAATTATTAATTCCTACTTGTCTATGGTTACAATTCTCCATTTGAGGAGTTTGTTCCTACATTATAGGGATTTAGTTTATCCTAGATTAGTGTGTGGTTGAGAGAATCTCTCAACCACACTAGTGTACGTCCAAGATAGAATTCCTATCTTGAGACCATTGATTGTATAAATATGTGTGTAGTTCATTCATTCATTAATTAATAGAAAATATATTGAGTGTGCTACTTTTATCTTGGTATCAGAGCCTGTGAGGGCCTGGCCTCTCCCGGGCTGAGGGAAAATAAAGGGTTTAGTATTTGTTTGTCCATCATCAGCTGTGTCTGAGACTTGTGGATGCGTCGAGCCGGGCAGGTCGCTGCAGAGCGGCAGCATCATGGCTGGAAGGAAACCTGTGGTGATTAGTTTTTCATGGGTCGAAGTGGAACAGCAAAGGTCGAGATCGAGTGGGCTGTGGCGATCAATTTCTCGTAGGATGAAGTAGAGCAGCGGAGGATAATATTGTTGCAAGACCTATGATGTACATTGCTCGCTCTTATGATCATCGACTCATTGATGGAAGAGAGGCTGTTTACTTCCTTCGACGTGTCAAGGATATAATTAAGGATCCACGGAGGCTTCTGCTTGATATCTAAAATGATTGCAAACCCTGTCCAGAGGGAGACGAGATGTTATCAAAGACATGAAAAATGAATATTTTTGGCTGAATAATATTTAGGCCAGTTTCTTTTGATCTACATGCGTTCTGCACCATATTTTTTATGACATTCGGTTGTTTAAGTGTTAGTTATGAAGAGTCTAAGGTGATGCAGATATTATTAACCGGTTTGGATGTGTTTTTTCTGGTTGGAATTCTCGTAATCTCTGCAGGTTTTGGAGATTCT
Source organism: Pinus taeda (assembly GCA_000404065.3). NCBI lineage: Eukaryota > Viridiplantae > Streptophyta > Pinopsida > Pinales > Pinaceae > Pinus > Pinus taeda. The sequence goes on from APFE031748065.1 coordinate 22,279, forward strand.
GACCAGCACCCTAACGAAGGCGATCGTGGGCAGTTACCAATTTTGGCGCCCGATCTATCGACCAAAGCTGGTAGCCACATGCCAATTGGCGGAATTATCGATCAGAGTTGCAGGGTTCTTTTGGATGTTGAGGTTGCATTTCATGAGGGAGGGTTGCAATGGCATGGCCGCCTGGGTTTTCAACGCCTGCGCCTATTCTTTTCTCTTTTTCATTAATTGGAATTCAAATCGGAAGCAACATTTCAAAGCGCCTGATCTCAGCCTGGATCGATGCGTGGGTGATCGTTTTTCTCAGAGCAGATATGCGAGCGTAGAGATGTTTAATATTGGCGACTTTTTGCCGTCCTTGGCTTGGATGGATTTGCAGGGCGAAGAACCTGCACAGCAGGTTCGATCAGTTCTTCAGTCGGATCCTTGAGGAGCACAAGGCCGAGGCGCGGAATGGCAGAGGGAAGAACGATTTTCTGAGCGTGCTCTTGTCTCTTAGAAATGACGCCACCGATCCCAACGGACTGCCTTGTCTTGATCCGTTGGAGCCTATCGAGAACAGGAACAATGGGGAAGAAGAGGAAATTGACCCCCTGGATGCCTTCATGGCAGGTATTCACGAGGAAATGAACAGCGCCCCGGCTAAACCCGAGGCCAAGATAGAAAAAATTGCGGATGACGAAGATGATCCCATGAAGAGCTTTCTTATGGCCCGCAAGGATGCAGGGTTGACCCTGGCAGCCGAAGCCCTGCAGGCCGGTTATGACTCCGACGAGGAGATTTACGCCGCTGCCAAGGCCGTGGACGTCGGGCTGCTTGAGTACGATTCCAATGATAACGCCATTGTTCTTGATAAGAAGAAGATCGAGCCCATTTCGGCGTTGGATCATTCGGAGATCGATTACGAGCCCTTTAACAAGGATTTGACCGGGCCTTATCTGAAAGGTAAAGAAAGAGAGGATTCTAATGCAGGGATTTTTTCTTGCCAAGTTCAATTATCAGTTGCTGCTCAATTTCAGCGGTAAGTTAGTCTCGTGGCTCGATTTTTGCCGGCACACTGAAAATCAGGGGCTTGGGGCTTCGATTCACAACAGGACGGAATGGTACGCTACAGATTTGTACATGCTGGAGGTCATTTTCCACAATCGGATAAGAAAATACCGGTGCCTTGTCTCTGATGCGTGCTTGGCCGATGCTTTCTTTCTACCCTATTACACCGGTCTAGATGCCCTGCGTTTTCTGTACGAGGAAGAGCGGGACCGGGCCTCGAATCACGAGGCAGAGTTGGCTTCTTCGATTGACCATTTTATGGTCACGGGGCGGACCGTTTGGGACGGGGCGGACCGTCTGGTGCATTGTAAGCCGAGGATTATGCATTCTTCTGGCAAACATAACAATTATGCATGTCGCTCAGAAAATAATTTCGCAGCGGTGGTGTGTGGAGCAGCGCCTCTGCTTGGCCTGTGATATGGATTCCATGTTCTCCGCGGCGTTCTCCGGAGATTGGACGCATTACAGCCCTGCACAATTCCTCTACAGTTGGTGGCAGCATGCGGCAAATCTTACTAGTTATGAGCAGCAGGACGCTCATGAATTCTTCATTTCGATGCATATCGATGGCGCGAACCCATGCATACTACGTAGGAGTGTGGTGCGCTCCGACATGGTGTGGAGCTGTGGGGTGCAGCCTGCATGTTGGAGCTGCATGCTCGAGCTGGGTGTTGGAGTTGTGAGGTGAAGCTACATGCTGGTGTGCTGCGTGGAGAATTGGGTCTGCAGTGTGTGGAGGCCGCTGGCCGAGCAGTGCTTCCTCTGGTTTTGCAGACAGAATTGCCTCAAACTGCTGTACAAGTGCAGCAGCTGGATACTTTGTAGTTGTTCCTGACTTCTTTTATGGATGGAGATCTGGTGCTAGGCCGTTTTTTCTGCAGCAGATTGTCAATGCATGCGAGCAGTTAGAAGGGGCGAGGAATTGTTGCTGAAGTGCCTCAGCATGGGTGGCCTCCGACTTGGGATATGTGTAAAGGCAAATTAGTCTTGGAAATTTGTATACATATTGAGATTCGCGATCTCAATATGAAGTTATTTTGTTAGAATTCGCGACTCTAACGAATGACAGGTTCATGGAAGTTCCAAGAAGGTATTTGACAAAGATGCCCAAGAAGGAGCAACAATAACAATGTTAAGGTGGACAACAAATTAGATTTATTTTTTTTAGTGTGGTTTGTGGGATAGACTCCCTAACATATTATTGTAATAGTCATTGTATGTACTAGAAACTTCAAATGTTGAATGTAAGCCTTGCTAAGGCATTTGAAAGTTCGTGGTGATCTCAAAACCACTTTGTAATGGTTTGTGGTCAGCCTGAAACCATCTATAAAGCCTTAGTGGCTACAGGAGTTGCCCGGTGGTGGCAAAGTGAGATCCTTGATCGCTCGGTGGTAGCTAATCGTATCTGCCCGGTGGTGGC
>APFE031748074.1:0-40146 GCA_000404065.3 Pinus taeda
AATAACAGCCTTAATAACACAGCGCTTAATTAAAATTCATCTAGTATTTTTTACATTTCTAGGGCTCTGAAACACCAAAATAGATCAGGCTAGTGTCTTGGAGTAGGAGAGTAATTAACTCTCCAAGATAGTAAAACCAAACAAGTAGCTCATCTTGTGGTAGGATAAATCCAGCTGTTACATTTATACTCTGGGAAAGCTCCTCTTAAAGGAGAAGCACGAGCTCGTGTCCGAACCAGTGAGGGGATCAATCCTCCCTTGTTGGGAACGACGCCAGACACGCACGCATTACAAACGGTAAACCTCAGATTAACCACTGTTGAGGAGCCTGGGGTCACTTATCGGTAAACCTTGGATTATTGTCAAGGAGTTGGTAAGGGGATTGAGCTTGATACTCTGCCCTTCCATGCTGTTGGAGCGTAGACTGTTCCCCCAGGTGTATTTGTTGTTGTTGGTAACCTTAGTGACCATTATCTTAGGATTCTACCCAAGGTGACGATGGAGGGAAGATCCCACTGTACCTGGAGCAGACGTCGGCTAAACTCACTTGGATTTTCTGGGGGGTTCTCTTTACTCGAGACGGTTAAGTGGAGAAACTTGTGCCAGTCTATTCATTAAGCAGGTTGTCGGGGTAACTGTTCCACCCGCCATTTCTGTACTGAATTCTACGAGGTTGGATTTCATCACCAACTAGTGTTTTCGTTCCGGAAAGTTACTGTTTCTGTGTGGTTTGACTCCTAGATTTGATAGCGCGTGTTAATTTGTTTGTTTTTACTTTTAGAGACCATAGGTGTGAATTGTGAATTTTAATTGTTAGGTGTGAATTGTGAATTGTTAATTTTAGTTTTAAATTGTTAATAAAATTCACTGAAGTTGAATATAATGGCAAATGTTCCGGAATTTATCAACCTAGGAACCCCTCCTAATGAGAATCCTAGTACTTTTCCTTACTTGGAAATGTTGGTCCTCCTTATATGGCTACTTTGTCATTACCTGGATTTACAATAGGTTTACCGATATGGTTATTTTCAACTTCGTTGGCCCAAAATACTCCAACTGTTCCACCTCAACCGAATGCTTCACCTCAACAGAGTTCACCATATCAACATTACCAACCTTCTGTTAACCCTGTACCTTCTTCGCCTAATTTTTCTTCCTCCATTTCTTCCTCTTCGCTTGGTAAAAGTCTTGATGCTAGTAACCAGGAGGCTAAGAAGAAGAAGAAAGGGAAGAAGAATAAGAAGAAGAAGAAGCAAGATAAGAACGAAGTTAACCAACCAACCGTGGCTGTAAGTGTTAGTTGTTTTGAGGAAAACTCCGACATGCATCGTAAACCCAAATACCCTTGCAGGCTTTGTAAGGGTGACCACTTCCTTGTCAATTGTCCTGGAATTCCAAAAGTCTTGGAAGTATGGTCAGAAAAATCTCATCAACTTTCCATTGATCCATCAACCAGTGATAGTCAGGTTCCTGGGAAAAAGGGTAAAGTTAGGTTTCCTTGTAAGTTATGCAATGGGAGTCATCAAACTCACATTTGCCCTCACATGGATGAAGCCTCAAACTTGTTGGAAAACCTTACTGTTCCACAGCAAGAATTTCCAACTAGTTACCGTAAACTTTTACCCAACCTACCGTCAACTGACGAAGTGATTGATCTAATTTCATGTACGGTCGATCCCACTTTTCCATTAGAGAGTGAAACTCATGTCACTCAGGTTGATGATCCATTAGTTGATCAAGTGGTCGATTCAATTTCACATTCGATCGATCCCACTTTCTCTTTAGAGAGTGAACTTCATACTGCTCAGGTTCTTTTTGTTACATCAGATTCCTCTATGCCCGGGGGCATTTCTACAGAACCCCCTCCAAGTACTGAGGTCTTTTCCTTTGATTGGAACAGACTGACAGAACCTCGTCTTCCTTCCTCCATCCCTTTCCAAATCATTGTCAAGGCTGGTGGTAGGGACCTGCATCGCACACAGGTAGATGAAGGTGCTTCTGTTAGTATTTTATCCTCAACCGCTTGGAAAGCTTTGGGTTCCCCTCAGCTTGTGCCTATTACGCAGAATCTGAAAGCTTTTAATAGAACCATTAGTGAACCTTTAGGGATCCTTCCTAAGTTTTCTATTACCTTGGAAGGTAAAAATGTCTGTATTGATCTTATGGTAGTTCGAGGTCCCTTGGATTTCAATTTACTCCTTGGGCGAGACTATGTTTATGCAAGAAAGCTGTCGTATCGACTCTCTTTCGTGTGATGTCTTTCCCTCACAATGGAAATATTGTGACTGTAGACCAGCTTTCATTCCCTAGTCTTGTTTCAACTACCGATAATATGACAGCCCTAAATGTTCCTGATTCTAAAGTGGTATCTACCCCGCCACGGGTTAATTATGTGGCAACTGATCCCATGTTTTCAGTTACCGATGTAAGTGAGCCTCTCACTGTTTGCTCATCTTCCTTTGATTTAGATCCGGTAATTGACATGGAAAACTCTATGGGATTATTTGAACGCGATGTTCTTATCCCTTTTGAGTCCCTTGACATGTGTTCCTTCCAGAGAACTGTTCTTCCTTCTGATGAAGACCTCTTGGAAGCCATAATCAAGGTGTGTCCATTGACATGTCTTTCTTCCAGTTGGAAGCCATGATCAGTGACCGCGAGGATAGTTTCTTTCCTGTATCAACCTCGTTAAAAAATGAAACAAGTTGTTGCGAGGATAGTTTTTTCCTGTATCAACCTCGTTAAAAAATGAAACAGGCTGCCATGAGGATAGTTCTTTTCCTGTGTCAACCTCGTTAAAAAATGAATTAGTTGTTCGAGGATAGTTCCTTGTCTTGTGTCAACCTCGTTAAAAAATGAAACAAGGATAGGTTATATAAGTAGATTGTAGAGAGTAGACTTGAGCATAGTTCCTTGTCTTGTGTCAAGCTCGTTAAAAAATGAAACAAGGAGTCATGAGCATAGTTCCTTGTCTTGTGTCAAGCTCGTTAAAAAATGAAAAAAGGAGTCATAGGTTATATAGGTAGATTGTAGACAGTAGTTATGAGCATAGTTCCTTGTCTTGTGTCAAGCTCGTTAAAAAATGAATCAAGGATTCTAGAGCATAGTTCCTTGTCTTGTGTCAAGCTCGTTAAAAAATGAATCAAGGTTTTTAGAAGTATAGTTCCTTGTTAGGTAGATTGTAGAGAGTAGTTATGAGCATAGTTCCTTATCTTGTGTCAAGCTCGTTTAAAAAATGAAACAAGGGTTTTAAGGATAGTTCTTTTCCTGTCTCACTAAAAAATGAAACAACTCCCACGAGTCTTTCCAAGATTTCGAAAGTAAACCTTCATTTCATGCAACTGGTTGAATGCAATGAAGCTTGGGGAGAATGTACCTTGATTTACATCATTATGCAAGGGACATGCAAACTTATAACAAGCATAGTTTTTTGTCTCAAGCTTGCGTAAACATCAAACCGAATTCGAGCATAGTTCTTTTCCTGTGTCAAGCTCGTTAAAAAATGAAACAAATCCTCCTCTAATTGAGTCGAGAGTTTGACTAGACCTCATAGATGATAAGTTGTATATTTTAGGTAGTTATTTCAGTTTTTTTGCATAATTTATCTTACAGTTTTAAGGCTCAGGTTCTTTCAAATTGATCTCGTAAACTGAACCTTGATTTCATCAACTGATTGAATGAAATGAAGCTGGGGGGCATGCGCTCTAGCAGTTATGCTTAGGGGGCATCAAGCACAGTTTTCTCTCTGTTTCAAGCTTGTGTAAAAATGAAACTACTTTGAAGCATAGTTTTTCTCTGTTCTAAGCTTTTGTAAAAATGAAACCTATCTTGAGTCAATTTCAGTTATTTTCAAGACTCATTAAACTCATGAAAATCCCAAGATCATTTTGCTATCTTTCATTCTCGTAAAAGAAATGAAAATGCCGAGTTCTTTCTGTCTTTTCCTGCTTGTAAATTAAATTGAAAGTCGGCCATATGAGTACATTTTTATCATTTTTTCGAACTCGTTAAAACTTACAAAAAAGTGAAACCTCAGAGTCATCTTTTAAGCCCTTTTCTGACTCCTAAAATATGAAAAGATTGTCGAGCGTCTCTTTTACACTCGTTAAAACGGAATTAAAAGACGGTCCCCTTATAGCCCTTTTCAGACCATAAAAATAGGAAAAAATTGCCGGGTTTTTGTCGTTTCAAATTCAATACTGGAAATAAAATGACGTGTCCTTGATCACTTTTTACTTTTCAGGTTAACGAAACTAATCATGAAAGTACTCCTTGGTCGCAAGATCAAGTGGTTCTCCCAGGTATTATTTTTATACTTTTTCGGGCTTGGGAGACACAAATTTACGAAAAAGTTCAACCTGGAGTCTTCTTAAGTTTTTCAGACTCTCTAAAATTGAAAAACGCTGAGTTTCTCCTATACTGGAGTCATTAAAATTTCACAGTAAACGACTTGTTCAATTACAAACAGGAACGGATCACTCCTTCTTAGGGTTCGAATCAAAACTAAGTTGGACTCATCCGAAGGATGAACTTATAATCAAGCATATGTTATCCTCCTCAAGCTTGTAAAAAATAAAGAGGTACTTGCAAGAAATGGTGGGGGAAAAGAGAGAAGAATGAGCCTATTTGTTATCTTTTGTCTTAGAAAAATCCTTATTACCACTCTTGAACATGACACTTTTCATTCACCTGGGTTGGGAAATCCTTTGCCTCACAATTGATCAAACCACATTGAAATTCTTCAGCTGGGTTCTGGGTATTAACTTTGAGTCATTCGTCACCAAGCCATCTGTTGTGTCGTTATGTGTTCAAGAGGTCTGCAAACAAAACATTCAACTGAAAAATACCTATCATCCATTCTATCATCCTTGAGTCAGTCCTTACAGCAACATTTTTTCAACTTGAACTATGATTTTTCGCGTTGTGGGCTTGCCTGCGACGAGTCGATTTCTATCGACATCGACACATTATCTAGAAAGTTGGCTTAGGAATCGTCAGTACCTTGGAGGCTGCATGCATCAATGGCAGGTTTCTCGCCTTCGACGTCAGTTTTCATCATTGACTTGCGATCGAAGGATTCCATGAAATGTTCGACATCGACTCATTCATTCACATCTCATGGATTGTGCTGGGTACTTTGAGAACCATTGACATTACTGGTGGTCTCTCTCACGCTTGTTAACAGTTTACATCATTGACTGGTAATCAAGTGGTTTCTACCATCTTCGACATCGACTCATTTATTCACATGGCTAGAATCGTACCAATTCGGGAAGTAGAGATGAAGACCCTGGATCTAGTTTCCACCATCCAGGCTACGAGGAGTTTTGTATTGATTATGTTGTAGACCAATCATAAACAGATGGTTGCGCCCATACTGTGTCTACACGAGTCTATGATTATGATGTATTATGAAATCATTCCTGTATCAGAGTAGTTAGTCCAATAGTTAAAAGTTTTTGATCTGAGTATGGGAATGCCTACCTCAGCGATGATATGATCTTATACATGTATTTTGTGTTGAAAATTGTAGGTTCTGACCGGGGCTCTCCACAAGATGATCCTCGAAATGATAAAGTACTTCACCCTTCCTATATGATATAAAACCCTTATCCATTACAGGCTTCGTACTTTAGGGGGCAATCTTTTACACTGAAATTTGTCACCATGACTATCTGCAGTTAATATGGCTCCATCAATAGTCATATTATCCTCCTTGTCAAGCCTCATACCTCTGCTCTTCATGTCAAACTTCAAAAAGAGAGAAAGTCATTAAAAAACATGTTTATCTCTGGGTACGCAGGTTCTCTCTACCTTGCCTACGTGTACGCATCCCAAGCTCATTGTACCTGCGTACTTGTATGCTTTGTAAGCCAAGGGATGGGCGCGTACTCCTGTAAAGGTCAAAAGGCGCGAGTTTCATCTTTAAAAATTTACTTGTGGTCACTTCTAGAGATTTCTAGAAGAGTGTTTGACGTGTATTGAGCGCCTCCAGATGGTTCATGCATCCCTATGATAGAGGAACTTATCCCATCAAGAGAGGAGCTACCCCATCCAAAAGAGGGAGTATCCCATTGATGTTGGAACTGAATAACTTCCTCTAGAACACTATAAATACAGGCATTGGGCCAGAGGAGGGGAGGTTGAAAGCTGAACATTCCAAAGGGTAGATGCTATTGGAATTAGGACTTCCTTGTAGAAGCTTGTGAGGAGAGATTACCATCCTTTCTTGTTTCATTTGGAAGTGGGTGAGCTTGTCAAAGTAGAGGAAAACTCTTGCTGGACCCTGGGAGGAACTTGCACAACACCAAGGCTCAGGTTGTAATGGTTTCTTTTTTGTTTCCTTAATACAAATAAGTCCATTCTTCTCAATGATTTGTTGTTAATGAATTGTTTCATATACTCCTTGGTCTATATGTTGAATATGCTTTGTTTTATGGAATATTCAGGTGTTATGTAATCGTTTGATTGTTAGTGTATGCAGGTTTCAAAGTGAAGGAGGAGCTCATCTGGATCAACGAAGCTAGGCTTCTACAACAAGCGTTGGACCTAAGGTAAGATTGAAAAACACTTGGTTTCTCATAGGATAATGTATATTTAGAGAAGGATTGCTCTTACTTGTTTTGTTTGTCACTAGAGAGTCTTAGACTCCTAGGGAGGTTAGTTTTGTCAACAAAAATAACTCTTTCTGCATGACAATAGCTTCCATAAGGAGAAATCCCATCTCCTTAGTGTCTTTGTGGAGAATGGCTATAGTAGGCACCTAGGTCAGAAGGCTTTCCTTAAGGCCTCTAAAAACTCGTTAATCAATAAAGAGCCTAAAGAGCGTCGGCTAGGTGTCCATCTTCCCTATGTCTAGGGAACCACGGACAAGATTGCTCGAATCCTTAAAAAGTATGATATTCCCTCAACCTTCAGGCCCCTCAACACTATTTGCAAATCCCTCTGATCAGTCAAAGATCCCATTGATCCTAAAGATATGAAGGGTGTCTACTCGATCCCTTGTTCTTGTGGGACCCACTATATCGGGGAAATAGGGCGCTCCATCTAGCAAAGGATCAGTGAACATGCAACTGACCTAAGGCATGGGAGAACCAAGTCTTTAGCGTTAGCAGAGCATGCGTAAAAGACCAAGTATCAGGTGTGAATTGAGGAGGCCAAAGTTATTGCCAAGGTTGCACAGTTCCATCACCGTAAATTCAGGGAAGCTATTGAAATTGAAGGAAGGCCGAGCAATCTCAATAGAGATGACGGCTAGAAGATCAGTAGCTACTGGATCCCTGCCCTTTCTTCCTAGTCTTGCTTTTTCTAGCTTTCGATGTTTCCCTTTATTTCGCAAATCCTTTTCCTTGGAGCCTTATCTTTTCCTTCATCCTAGGGTTTCTCCTTTTGGCTCGGTAAAATTTATTTATTTATTTTCTTCTTCTTCTTCTTCTTCTTATTATTATTAATTTAATTTTTTTTTTTATTATTTCTTGTTATTTATTTATTTATTCTATTCTATTATTATTATTATTATTATTTATTTATTTATTTATTTATTTATTTATTTTTTCCAATATTATACCTTTAGAACTTTCTTAGTTAAACTATATATATATATTTTATTATTATTATTATTATTTATTTAATTATTTATTTTTAATTTTAATTAATTAATTAATTAATTATTTATTTTTTTAATAATTAATTAATTAATTTTTGTTTTTTCTTGTATTTTTATTTATTTATTTTTAGGTTAACTTAATTTTCTCGTTCCGTTATGTTTATTAACTCTAACTAACTTTTATTAATTACTATAGATATATATATATATATAAACATATAACTATACATTTATTATAGGAAAAGGTCCTGTATATAACTTATTCCTTTTTAATACTAGCTAATTGATAATTTCCAATTAAAAAACAATACCCTTTTTAACTAACCTTAAACACCATTTAAATTATTTTATATATATTTTTATTGGTCACCTAATATAACTAATTTCAATTAAATTGTAATAATTTTTATTCTGGTCCTAAAGTCAAAAGTAGTCGTTAGTCGAGATAGCCGTTGGAGGCTCTGCTCAAACTATTTAACACGCTAAGCTAGATTTGTCTCTTCAACTTGTCCTGGTAATGAACCACACTAGTTGGTTTGAAACGCGTCGATAGATGATTGAACTTGTGATTTACGCCGAAGAATTTCTGTTAAACTTGATATGGATCACAGAAGCCTCAATTCAACAAAAGACCTCCAAATCAAGGACACCTCTGTCCATGAATCCCCATTGAAATTAGGCTACCAATATAGAGACCAATACCTAAACGATACAGATAAGAAAGGTCTTTGGGAGTCTAATTTACCCAAGTACCAATTCCCTTCAGTGCATATATTTCCCGAAATTTTTCACTATTGCTATACAAACTATAGTCTTAGCCAAAGATCAGTGATGCCCCCTGACCATAATGTACTTTTCACCATTACTTCTGAATCCATCAATGAAATGTCGCAGTCGTAACCACGATAAAATCTAACCCCCATTTCAATTGGAGTCCTACTAGATGAATCCCCCAAGATTACCCCTGCTAGACTTGTTGAAATGCTTCAGACCTTCATCAGGGAGGGAAAACATGTCCCAACAGAACCCCCTCCATATGAAGCTACCATATTTTCTAAACTTGGCTAAGAAATTTGTGTCAATGATATCTAGTGTCTTAGGTTATACTACAAGTGAATATGTTGATGAAATCATTCTAGCCTTCATGTCCATTTTTACCATAGGACAACCCCCTACCATCATATATGATTATGCTGAATTCATAGCAAATAAAATGCATGATCAATTCTTGAGAATGAACAATGAAAGAGTATTTAAGTATTCCTCAGTTTTGTACCACCTTTTCTTGTATTATCAAGCTAATAAATTCCCATTTACTCTTCAAAAACATGATACCAGAGGCAACCCTAGGCCAGTAGTCTTTTGGACTCCTTTAATCCAAAAATATGAATCACCATTTCCATACACAGACTTCATAGACCTTTTTGTTCATCTTGTAGTGACCATGCTATTAGGAAGTCCTCCTCTAAGGATCAGTTCAGATATTAGGAGGATCCTATAACTTTCAAAACAACACAAAGTGGGAGATTGGTATTTGTACCAAAATCACACTGAAATTAGGATCTATGGCTGTGAGTTAGCACCATACAAGTTACCTAGATACCTTCCAATGAGGTTATTTTCTCTAGAGTACTATAGGTAGATAATCAATTCAGATGAGGTACATTTTGTGAAAGCCAAAAAGAAGGCTCAACTCAGAATCAAATATCAACTAGGCCCCTTTATGTGCAATAGTTGAGAAGCTGGAAGAGAAGCAGAAGAAATCCTTCGAAGCCTCAAACTAAAAAAAAACTTAATATGGAGATATGACCCCTTTTATTTCATCTGCAGTAGAAGATAGAAAAAGAAGTTGTCTCCCTATATCCACCACAGTATCCCTGAAATAGAAAAATATGCAAATCAATTGGAATGGTTGGAGAATATTCTAGTAGATAGAGATAGCACTGAAGTTGCTCTTGAAAATGCATTGATTGATCTAGAGAGGAGACTTGATTAATATTCTTTCATATAGGTACCAGGAGAATCCCAAGCCTAGAGGGAATCATAGGCACACAGTGAACAACAAGCAGAAGAAGGACCCCAGGTTCAAGAAGAGTCAGAACAACTAGATCTATCAAAAGAACTGACTCAAACAAGACTACTAGAGCACATTATGAGTACTCCCCCTACAATGAAAACTCCTCTAAATGAGGTGATGAACCCCAAAAGAGGCAGGGATGAGGCCACTCCTTCAGGTAGAGAAATTTCACAGACTTATGTCAAGAGGAAAAGGTTAAATCCTTTCTCCGAGCAAGAATTCATAGAAGAAACAGTTGAAGACACAAGCACAGAAAGAGAAGGGAGAAGGCATGCCACTGCCTTTGGAGGAACACAAGAACCTTCCACATTACATGCTCAAATGGTTGAAAAACAACAAATTGTGGAAGAGTCCTCATTAAGGATTCTAGCTAACCAAGACCAGGATATCAGAGAAAAGTACAAGGAAATAAAGGCCAGGAATGATAGGTCAAAAGCCCAAAGCTATGCATAGTACCTCAAAATGGCTCCCACCAACAAAACAAGGCTTATGTCAGCCTTTGATATAAAAGAAGGAAAAATGCAGATAACTTTTTTGAATCCCACCACTTGGCAGCCAAGATCAACAACCAACTACCAGAAGACAGATTTTGAAGTGCAGGCAAAGGACGTACATCCTATTGACCAGATTGAGTTGCATAAACAGACATGAGAGATGGTATACTCCACATTAACAAGAAAATCCTTTGCATCCCACCAACTACAGAATTCGCTGAATAATATATCAGCACAGTTTCAACTAGAGAAGGCCTCCTCACATGCCAAGGGTAAAAGAATCAAGTCCTTGGAGGATTAATCATAGAGTTGGGACATGATCCCAAAGATGTTGAGGCTGCAGAAAGGTTAATTAAAAAGAAGAATGATGACATAGCTGCTTTGGAAAAGCAGCTCAAACTTCCATGTCTTCATCATCCAAAAACAACTGAAGTATTAGAAACTCAGAAGGAACAAGAAGAGATTATGGACTTGGTCCTTAAGCTAAATAATCAGCTGAAGGAAATTGAGAAAGAGTTGGACACATTGATTCAGTCTAAACAAAGTGAGTTGGCCACCTCTCCACAGACTGTTATTCCCACAATCTCTACTGCAGTTCCCTCAACATTGGCAGCCTCTTTAGCACCAAGAGCTCCACTTGCTACATCATGGCTAATCACAACTATGTCTAAAACTACAAGTACATCAACATAAAAGACAACAAAGTTAGTGAAATCCATGGAGGAAATGTCAATCCAATCTACTGAGTTAAAATAACTTAAGGAGAAAATAGAAAACCTAGAAACCAACTATAAGCTTGCTCAAATACAACTGAAAGAAGAAACACAGAAAACCCTCAGGATGGTTGAGAGGATAAAATTCCTTGAAAAATATTTAACATTGCAAAAGCCACTAGGAGAAACTAAGGAAATGTTATGGGCCAACGTCATTGACTCTATCAATGATGTTTTTCCATCAATTCAAGCAATATTCGAGAAAACATAATTGGTGAAAGTGGCCACTGAAGCAATACAAAAGATCAAGGAAGACCTGGGAGACCAGCCTAAAGAGGATGATCAACTCATAATATTCTTGAACATCAAGATTATGGAGGAACTAAGTGAACTTGGTGTGGAGGACAAAACCGAAACCATCATCCAAGTCAAAAAGGGTCTCATTAAAAGAAACCTTGTGCTCAATCTAGAGGAAAAATGCCATAACATGCAGATTGGTATTGAGAGATTTATGGCAAAGCTTCAACTTTTGAGGGGTAAAGGCCTTCACAATCCCATCGTAATCAATGAAAAACTTATGATCCAATCAGACCATGTTGATAGACTAGAAAAATTGTCTAGAGAATAGGCAAGCACTTCAAGAGTCAAAGCATTGCCAATAGGGAAAGTATTATATGATACTCGAGAAAATATATTCTTTCTAGAGCATGAAGTGAAGCATCTATTTGCCACCAAGCCAAATTTTTCCCAATACACTAAGGCAGACGAGATATATAGAAATATTCTCAAGATAAAGTTATCTAAAGATGAATGGTGGAAAAATGTGACCGATTTACTATAAGTTACCACAATAAATCTAAATGGCAGCTGGATGAAAACAGGTAAACAGGGTCAAAGAGTAACAGGTAAAGAGGATCAGTCAAAGGTTAAAGACAAAGATGATTCCAGTGTACACATATCAACCATCTTAAAAGGGCTCATGTTCAACTGCAACAGCCAGCACAACCACAATAAAAGGGACAACATGATGCAGTTTTCCATCTGTCTCGATCTTTATGCTTGAAGATATTTTTATTTTCTAGATTAATTCTTATATTGTTTAAATATATTTTGTAAACACTTTTTGTATAAATACTTCACATTCTAAAGTATTGAGGGTGGATTCAAAGACATTTCTATATGCACTTTTTTCTTAAGTTAAGGAGCTATTGAAATCAAGGCTGGATTGGCTTGTTGGATCAAGGAATAAAGTAAAGACATTTCACAGGATCCTTGTGTAAAGCAGAACTCAAATAAGTATTCTCTAGCTTATGTGTATTATTGTTCTCTTCATGTTTATAAATAATCATATGTGTCTCTATGGAATCTGAATGTTAAACTAGGAATGATATTTTAGAACTGGTTTAAATGTTCTCTGTCTTGACTATTTACATTCTTAATGTTTTATGCTAAGCTATCTTAGTCTAGGAATTCTTAATTGCTCCCTTACTTCTGTAGTTCCCCCATAGGTCTATAGTAAAGGATTCTTAGCTGCCCTTTGCTCATGATCACTTCATGCTTTTCATCTTGATCCCAGTTTAAGGATTCTCTCTTATCCTTTCACCCTAGTTAGGACTACCTCATCCATTTGAACCTGAAGATTTTCCTTTTGCTTTGCTAGCCTGCCCTGTGAACTCTTCCTTTAGTGATTGATCTGATCCAGTTAAGCCATCCTTTGATTGAATCCATAGCCCAATGGCTTGAAAGCCTTTCTCTTTCCATTTGTTCCTATAATTCCACCACCCAACCAAAATCAAAACCTTATGAGCACTAAGAACTAGCCTAAAATCTCACCAAAATAAAGTTAAATTATAAAGAGAGAGCCCTCTTTGGACATAGGTTAGCTAGAACTTGAGTCTAAAAGATTAGTTTTATGGTTACCTCAGATTATTCCTTCTTTTTATAACTTCTAGGGAAGACTTATGAGTGATAACATAAGGCAAGTGTGTGGAGGCTGAGAAAAGAGGGTGTTGTACTCTCATCTACTGTACAAATCAGTATATCAGTCTTTTGCGGTCCAAAAGATTCCTAATGGGGAGGAGTGATCAGATATTGATCCATGACCTAAATGATAGCTCAAATATATAAGTGTTCGAAAGAGTGTCAAACCTGAGCATCTAGATAGATCTCATCTTCTTGATTCTAGAACCGCAAACGGTTAAAAAAACCGATACCGTATGAAGGAGTTATCGAAATTTGAAAAGTTCAGTAAAATAGAATTTTTGGACATTTGACCAAGATTAATTTGGTTTTTTAAAATATAAAAAAGATTAATATTCCTTGGAATATTCCCTTTTGGGCTAAGCGCTAAACCTTTCTGTATTAAGCACGTGGGTAGTATTTGGCAAGTGGTAAGCAACATCTCGCACACCCTAAAGGCTGGAAATGGTATTTATAAAATTAATGCGATTACCCTTAGTGTGTGACACTTAGCATGAGAAAACCACTTCTCTCATGTGCTCTTAGTGTGATATTGGTTGTCCAAGAATCTGCATGAGATTACGTGATGACCGTTTGATTGGATGGGTCACATCGATGGTGGAGATCGTCTAGGTTAGCTGGTGAGCAGATGACACGATATTCATTGGATCGAGTGGAATAGATCGATGGTGGAGATTCCACTATTTTAAATGCTTCTGATGTATACGTGGGCCCATAACCCATAGGTCCACACATGAATTGTGTAAAGATGCAGCTTTGCACAACTGTGAGGTTTATCCCTAACCATCGCGGTTATACCACCGCATATGCGCGCTAAATAGTTAATGTAACAATCATCTCCGATGGTCAGCCTAGTAGAGTAGACAAATTTAGGTGGAATGCTAAGTTTAGTTGGAGTTAGGTGTAGTTCACCAAATTTGGTGGAGTATCCCTAGGGCATATTGATTAAATGCACTAGAGGAGCATTTTTCATCCAGGGCTAGAGAGAGAAAGAGAGTGAAAAAAGAGGCTAGCTAGGATAATTGGAGCCTTCTGAATCCAATGGAATAGTCTAGAGAAGTTGAAGAAGTCATTTTCATGGAGATTTTCATCCAGGGAGATTTTGGAGCTTAGGGCCACTAGGGGTTGGAGGTAGTTGTAGGAGCTACCAGTACTTGTTCTCAGCGAACCAACAGTCATTCCTGACTCTAATGAGAATTTTGAATCCATTGCAGGGATTTTCAGAAGCATTTGAAGACTTATAAAGGCCGAGATTCTACACGGGAGTTTCAAGTAGCTAAGTTCCAACCGTGGAGGAAGGCCTAGTTTGGGGAGGCAATGCTCATTTTGAGAAAATGATCAATCTATTTTCAGTGTCTAATATGTGTTGGAGACAGTAGATGAAACTTTAGTGATAGTTAAAGAGTTTTGTAGGAGTTAGTGCCATCAAGAAGCTCAAGGTAGCTTAGAGTTCTGATTGAAGGAATCAAGTTTAAGGGAGCTTAGATATGTTTGCAGAGTGATGACATCCATGACAGGGATATTAATGGTATTCTAAGCCCATTGGTTTAATTCAATAACATTTGGAATTAAGTGTGGATGTTCTAAAAGAAACCTTTCCATAATCCCAAAGAGCCAAGTCAATATGACAAAAGCTCAAGGAGACGTAGCCCACAATATTCAGGTGAAATCCTAGATTAAATTTGTTGTTATGTGTCGATGTTTATTTGCCACATTATATGGATATTATATGTGTTTAATATCAGTAGAAACAAATGGACTTAAAGCACTTAAACAGTTGAAAGAAAACATACACTTGTTTCAAGTATTTCATTCCGCAAATGTCATATATAAGCTAGATCATTTATTTGTTTAGCTGAGTGGGAGGTTCTTGTAAGCATAACAAGATATCAAACCCTCATTTTAGATCATTGGTTGTATGTTATTCAATGGGAAAATGTAACCAAGAGTATACTTCACAGCTCCAAATATTCATAATCATGCAAATATGAAAATAACCATAATTCATGATGTGCTTTCTCATTTGTCCAGTAATCTTCGTGAAGTTTTGTATATACAATTGGACAACACTTATCTTGAAAACAAAAATCAGATTATTTTTGGATATCTAAACATGCTTGTTGAATTGAGAATTTTTCAGAAGGTAAAGGTTGGTTTCCTTCTTGTTGGGCACACTCATGACCATATTGATTAGATGTTTAGTAATTTTTTAGTCACAATGAGGAGGAAGGATGTTGGGAGATTTCCATCATTAATTGAATGTATTAAGAAATCATACATGTCAGAGACTATTTTTGATGTGTTGGAAGAAACTATTGGCATGCGAAGGTTTATTCTGCGATCACATGGTGAGGAGAAATGCATTGAATAACTTAATGGCATTAGCTTCCAACATCAATTTCGTATCAAAACATTTGATGGGAAAACACTAATATGGGGCAAGAAATATTTGACTACTAAATAATGAGCATCGTCATCAAGTTGGCATTTTTTAAGTTCATTCCAGATCATCCCATATTTGTGTCAAATATATTTTTATTACAATCAGTTGCTGAAATTCAGAATGCACGTAGGCAGAAGAGAGATATAAATTATTCTAATATCCTAGAGGAAATTAAAAAATGTATTAGATATACATATGAGTACTTTGATATTGTTGATTTAGTTTGATGGGAAACTTTTTTTAATAATAAAAGTTATATTATTTCAAAAACAAAAAATGAAGATATACCTTTGAAAACTCCATTTTTTTGGCCACAAAATGTGTCAAGTGAACATGAGGAGAGAAACATTGTTGAGCAGTAACAATCTTAAGGTATTACTAATTCTTCATAGGTACAGGAAAGAGAAATGTATATTGGCTCCAAAAGATCTTGTGCACAACGTGAAGCCATGGAAGACCTTTACAGTGGTTGAGTACAGGATATTAGGTAGGGTTCCATGATCACAATGCTAGTAGATGCAGATGCCAATGGCTATCCATTCTGGGTTGCTAAGGTTATAAAAGTCATTATAGAAAATGGAGATGTTGGAGGTGTTGAAGTATATTGGTATGCCACAAATACACACCCATTCAATGGTGTGTACAAGCCAGAGATGGCAGTTGATAAAAAAGTTGGTAGAAAGAGAAAATGAAAGGGTACAAATATAAATTGTTTCCACAAAGACCTCTTAAAATTGGAGGATGTTGACATACTTGTTTAGGGCTTCAATTTAACAAAGAGAGGATTTGTTCACTTTAGGATGATAGAGATTCTAAAGAGGTTATTACTAGAAGAAACAATATTGAGATGGGAGTTCGTTGAACGCAGTCGTAGATCTAGAAGAATTTTGAAACTTGAAATGTTTGACATGCATGTGGACTCAGATGGGGCACTAGTTGATGAAAGAGAAGAATATGGAACATCTTCATCTGCATCCATTTATTCATCTAAAGATCTGAATTCTAATGGTGTGCAAGAATATATGAGTGATTTTGAATAATTGTCTAAGACAACTTATATAACTGATGTTTGCATCGTATCTTGAAATATTTTTTTTGACTTCCATATGATGTTAAATGAAGTTATGAATCATTTTTATGTTTGTTGGATTATATGTTTTAATTATGATGAGTTTTATTGTTTATAATATCCTCAATGCAACAATAAGTTATAGATATAATTTACGTTTCATTCAATCTCCAAGTATTGATATTTTGAATAATTTAGTCATGTAATTTGTTCATAATGTCGTGGTTTAAATGTGTTGAAAACTTAAATTTTTTTAATTCTATGGTTGAAAATTTTCCAATTTTTTATTATCTTTAATGTTATGGTTGTAAACAATTATAATTTTAGCGACCTTTAGTCAGTCATGTTATTATATGTTTAATTACATGCATGAAAACTGATGGAATTTTAATGTGTTTCGGATGCCATTATTTTATATTGATCATCATTACTAAAAAATGTTCAAATTATACCTAGAAAAGAAAAATGTTATTCTACCAAAAACATTTGTTTGTTTTTTTCATTTATTTTGCACAAAAAAATTGGTTTTACTGGCATTTTTTAAATATGTTCAAAATCAACCCTAAAAAAATAAAATAAAAAACTATTCTAGAATACACACTTTTCATTTTTTGGATTGTTTTTTCATGTTTCTTTTGGGTTTTTTGGCTAGAGTTCCCGTTTTGAGTTTATAGTTCTCGTTTCAAAGTTTACGTTGTTTAGGGTTAGGAGTTTGGATGTTTATGGTTTTCCATTGTTTCTCAATAATAAATAGGCCTCTGCACCACATTGTAACATAGTTTATAAGGCATGTAGCCACCACATCTCTACTAAGAGAAGATACCATCGCTTGAGCTAGTTTATTTCCATTTTGCATGTAAACAATTTTTAGTACTTTGTTATTAATGAATTGAAGTTTTGTTTTTATTATATCATTGTATTTATATTCACGTATATATTTCATTTCATTCCTTCATAAATCTAGATCAATATTCAAAATGTCCAGGACTCCTCCACCATTACTGACATATCCAAGAATATTCCTCGCATTAGTGAAACCCTAGAGAAGTGCCAAGCGAGGCACCAATCCAGTATGGTGGAAGTTGAAGGTACTATCCATGACCAAAATATTCCAATAGTATTTGATCATGGTGCTATCCTATGTTATGTAACCCCTTTAATTGTAGAAAATTGTAATTTAGAGGTTCAAAAACTATAAAAATCCCTAGCTTGTACAACTATAAACATGTGCAAAAAGAAGAGCCGTTAGTTGGATTAAATCTTTCCCAATTGTATCATATGGAAAATAGAATAAAATAAAGTTAAATATATTACAATTAGGTTCTTATGACGTCTTGGCACTCGCCTAAATTATTTAACCCTTAAAATTGTAGAAAATTCTAATTTAGTGGCTAAAAAACATAAAATCTCTCGTTGGTACAACTAGCTACTAGTGAAAAAAGAAGAGTCATTAGACCAATTGTATTAGATGGAAAACATAATACAATCAATTTAAGTATATTACCATTAGGTTCTTATGACATCCTGATAGGCATGGACTGGCTAAAGTGTCAAAAATCCCTAGTTAATTGTCTTGACAAAATAGTTACTTACATGTCTGACAATGGTGAAACTCAAGTTATCAAGGCTATTCCTAGTCCTGTTTCATTACATTAGCTATCAACAATACAGTTAAGAAAAGAAACTAGAAAAGGATTCCAACTGTTTCCCATTAAGATGGAAAATGAACTCCAAGATAAAACAGTAAAATTAGAGGAGTTGGATGTAGTGAAATATTTTCAAGATGTATTTCCAGATGAAATTTTGGGATTGCTCCCTAAGAGAGAGAAAATTTTTCCATAGAGGTAATACTTCAAGTTTCACTGGTATCTAAAGCTCCTTACGAAATGATAGTCACATAACTCATGGGATTAAAAATACAACTGCAAGAATTGTTGTCGAAAGGCAATATTAGGCCCAATGTGTCTCCGTGGGGTGCACCAATCCTTTTTGTTAAGAAGAAAAATGGAATGTTTAGGTTGTGTAAAGGCAATTATTAGTTGAATAAATTAACAGTAAAAAACAAATACCCTCTACGCTGTATTTATGACCTTTTTTATCAGGTTAAGGGGGTACTTGTGTTCTTCAAAAATGATCTTAAATTTGTTTATCAACAACTAAGGATAAGAGAGGAATATATACCAAAAAAAACATTAGGAACTTGGTATGGGCACCATGAGTTTGTCATGTTACCATTTGGGCTCATGAATTCATCAACTACTTTCACATCCCATAACCTTTCTATATAAAAGAGGAGTAAAATTGGTATGGACACAACAATGTCAAGAGAGCCTTGAAAAGCTAAAACATCTACCTACATTGAATGAACATGAAAATAATTGTGAAATCTATGATTTAGAGTTGGCAACACTAATTCATGCCCTCAAAATGTGGAGGAATTATTAGATTGGGAGGAAATTCACTTTGATCACAAACCTCTTGAGCTTGAAATAATTTTTTAGCCAACACGACTTGAATTTCAGACAAGCGAGGTGGATGGATTTCCTAAGAAAATACAAATTTGATATTAGACACATAAAAGGGAAAGAGAATAAGGTAGAAAATTCCCTAAGCCATAGTTTAAAACAAATAGATAAGATTTCTATCAGTCAAATTGAAAAAAATCTATTGGAATATGTTAAAGAACTAGCCTTGGAAAATAAAAAATATAATTAGATGTATAAAAATATGTAAACTAAAACTAATCAAGAAAAATGGAATGATTATGGGATCAACAATGAGGGGTTGTGAACCTACAAAAATAGATTGTATGTACCTGATCATGAGAAATTTAAACAATAAATTATGAATGAATGTCATAAGAAACTCTTTGTGGGGCATCCCCAATACCATAAAATGGTTACAACCTTAACAAAAGAATTCTTTTGGCCCAACATGAAGAAAGAGATTGCGGAATACGTGGCCAAATGCTAAGAATGTCAACAAGTGAAAGCAGAACATTAGTACCTACCCATATCAATATCTCATGTCCAAAAAAATTTGTTAATCTTGTTCACTTCATAGTATTTATATAATTTAAATTAATGAATGAAATTACAAAAAAGACATAATTAATTTTTATATAAATATTATTGGTCATTACTAGTAAAATTATTCCATAAAAGTTAAAATCTTGTCATCTTCCTAATAATTATATATGATAATTTATATTAAATTCTAAAATCTATTCCACAATGGACATGCTTATTTACGTATTATTTTCATGTCATAAGTTATTTCGTAATATTTAAAATTATATATAGATTTTTACAGAAATTTACTAAATTGAATGTATATTTTAACTTCATTTTATTAATAATATTATTTGTGGAGAATTATTAAATTATTTTTGATTAAAAATTAAAAATTAATATAAGATAATAATAATATTGAAATATTTATTATATATTTTCATATTAATGTTGTTAATAAAAACCATGAATTTATTTCAATGGGAATTAGTTTACCCGAGAAATCTTGATGATCTTCTACTATGAGTTCATGAAGATCCAAATGGTGATAGGTATATGTATTTTGAAACAAGAGTAATTGACACTTCTCCCTAATATATGGCATAGAATTTTTAGAATAATGAGAAAATATAACAACACTCATGATATTGCTTCTCTAACTAAATGTTCTATGCTTCTCGCTTTCGAAATGCACATCTAAGTGAATGTGCACATGATGAGTCATTAGAAAGATTTTCTACAAGGGTTATATATCTTTGTTGTAGATTTCCTTTAAGTGATATTCCTTATATTAGTCAATGGTTTCCCTAATTTATTCAATGTTGCAATATGACATTAAATAGCTTGCAATGTAATGTATCATTGTGACAATGTTTATCACGTTGCTTGTTGCATTGTGTCGATGCTTGTGACACTGCAACATTGGATATATTTCCATATCATTCCAACATAGAAATATTAAACCCTGATATTAAATCAAATATTATAAACTCTTACATTATAAAACTAACGTTATAAACCATAATATTAATATTATAATCAGTAGGACTGATATTATAAACCCTATGGTAAATATTATAAACTGATAGTAATGATAGAATATTATTATAAAGTCACGGTAGCACAACCACATTGGTGAATATGGGGAATTAAGAACAAGTTGTTGACAATAATTTTTTTTTCTCGGGGCTTCCACAAGGTGAGGAACTTGGTTAGATGTGTCATTTTAGAGAAACTCTTGGACTTGTCACTTGATTTCCTCATTTTATAAAAGAGAGTGGAGGTATATTGCACCACTAATGATAGGTGCACCAGGGTTCATATCAATTTAATGCTTGACCTAATAGTGTAGAGGCATCCTAGTTGGTGAGGAGAACATTTCTCTATATTCTTCAATGAACTTATCTAGTTTCCTTTGTTATATGAACAAGACCTATGTGGAGGCCTTGGATGTGGCAACAATATTCTCCTTAATTTGAAAGAAAATTAGGAAGAAGATAAATTTTCCATTATAGGAGATATTGCATCACTTAACAGAGATCAATGAAATGGTAGTAGGTGGGACTACCTATGATATCATGTATAGTTTTCTTCCCAAAGTAATAATAACACTACAAGGTCTAGAGTAATATACAACATGATGCTTCATAAACTATGGTTGTCCTTAGAAAACATCACAAACTTCAAGGGGAGAAAAATCATAGAATACCTCATCCTTGAAAGGCTTGATCCTATAATGAAGGTCGCACTGCTAGTTGACATGAAGATCTCACCCTTGGTGGAGCCACCTGATGGTGTATGGCTATGGGTGTGGTGTTGTCATCGTGCCATATTCTTAATGAACTCTACTGATATGAGGTTCTTTTGATACCACTATTGATAATGGAATAAAGTGGTGCACCCTTCACCCACATTTGTGAGTGAAAGAGGGTCTCACCTTCTTGTAAATATTCAAGCTCACTTTTTTGGAACTTGATGGTGGTAATAGTAGCACTGGGTTATACATCAATTATCTATTTCCCCTTCTTTAGGTTTGGTTCATATTGAAAACTTACATCTGACTCTAAGGATTTTAGTTGGGCTATCAATGACTTCCTTATGCGACATTAAATGGTGTTATGAGAGGGGCTCTTATGGAACTCACACCACTTTCTCAAGTATTTATTCATCTTCCCATTACCATTATTTGTTTATAGCTTAGATTAGTTGTCTGCAAGTGGTCTACTCTAGCTCTACTCATTGTTCTATGATTTGGGGATGCCCTTACCCTACTTTTGTTCAAATTTTTGCTTGATTCTAACAACATATCGGTATGTTGCACCAATTGAGGAGATTTCCAATAGCTCCATTTATTTTTATATGTATCTATATGTACATCCACAATATTTAAGTACTTGATATCACTCATAGTCTTTGATACCCATCTTGGTACACAAGGTATGAAAGAAATTTGTGAATTATGGGACTATTTTATCCATTTAATGTTGTAGTGTGGTCCATCTCATGTATTGATCTTTGTATATTCCAATAGGACAATAGTATTTCTTAATAGCATCTCTAAAGGAGTCTCAAGTGGGTGTAACTAAAAATATTGCGTATTTCTCTATCTCCCTTTTCTCATGGTAAGTTTCCTACCAATCCTTGACATGTGGGGGAAATGTTAAGGAGTGAAAAGGTAATATATTCTCTATCAAAAAAATGGTGAACAAAACATATCATTCAAGTAGATTCAAGCATTTTCCTAAATCATCTACATCTACCTAGCCCTCAAATATAGGAATATAAATATTAGTTGGTACCTTAAAGGGGATGATGCTTCCAAAGTGGCCACTAGATGAAGATGTGTCACCTGTTGGCATTTGTTCAAGGATCTGGGAAAATTATCCATCATGTCATTCCTTTTCACTAAAGGGATTCTTAGAGAAACACTTTAATGGGATCTCTTGATCCCTTTTCTTTCTTTTCTCCTAGCACAGGAGGGCATTGGAGTCACTAAGGATAATCTTGTAAGGGCTTAAGTAGTTCAAGTCCCAACTCCTTATAACTTGACATTGTTGCAGACATGCATGCTAAAATAAATAAAGAGTAGACCATTTTGATACTACTAATAGAAATTTATAAAGGGAACAAAATGATATACAGATTTATAACCAAAACACGAAGATGTAGTGAAACTAACTTATTATCGAATTTAAGAAACGTTGAAAATATATACATCAAAAATAAAAATAAAAACTAACTTTAATGATGGTACCTTATCTTTGAGAAGATATGTGACAACTACATTTCTTGGCCGAATTATCTTACAATTAGGTTCAAAGGAATTTTTATCATGGAGAAGCAATGAGAAACCCTAAAAATTGAAAAAGCTAACCCTATGAGATGAAGTACCAAATGTTTGTGGCTTGTAATAGGGTAAGTTGGAATACAAAATTCCTGAGGTTATAACTTTGGCATACAATCAATGTTTGTTGTGCACAATAGCCCATTGGAAAGTTTTATTTGATAGTTACATTTTCTGACTACTCGTTTCCCCAAAAAAAACTATTTAGGGTCTCAAAATGACTTTGAAAATTCATGACCTAAAACCTGTAGAAAAAACTGTCGGAATAGAAAATCATGATGTGATCCAATGTAATGGGTTGTTGGCCACCAATATCCACCTAGAACAATAACTACATCAAGAATGATAGAAATTGAATTTAAAATTTGTGTTCATAACATAAAAAAATATTCTCTTAATTTGATTGAAGAGATTCAAGAGAAACTTCTTTAGAACACCAACATTAACTATTCTATTGATTTACCTCAAAGGTAAGTCTTCAACCTTTTCATTTTGAAAGACCTCATGATTTTCTCCCACCTTTATCTATTTCAATAACATAATTATGTTTTAAACACTAGTAGAAAAAAAAATGTATGACTGAGAAAGATACTAAAAATTACATATAAATGACTAAGTTTGGTCACGTGATCATTAGTAATTTGATTTTGGTTATTAATCATGCGATCAAATTGATGAATAATCCAATTTTATTCATTTATTGGTTGTTTTAATTAGTCAATTTGGTGTATATTTAGTTGTTTGTTTAGTCATTGATTGTTGTCATCAAGGACTCATTTATTTGGTCATAGTCATTTATTTATTCATTGTAATAATTAATTATCATGAATCGGTAATACATTTAGTCCTTTTATTCACTCATTTCCATCCATTGGTAATAAATTTAGTCATTTGTATTGATTGATTTATGTCAAATGGTAGTAAAAGTTTGTCATTTAAATTTTTAATTGTTATCATTTGGTAGTTTATTTAATTATTTTTGTTCGTTGATTGATGTCAACTGGTATTATATTGCTACATTGTTCTCTAATTGCATAATCATTATTTTTACTACTAGTTTAATAGTAAATGTTCATCTACATGATATGAATCATTAATTAAATACCATAAATTATATAAAGAAAAAATAAACATATTATGAAGCTTTAATTAAAACATAAAAGAAAATTTTTGCTTGGGGTAACTCAATTGGCAATGGTCGTGGAAATGAATTTCCACCGAACCAGAAATCTTGGGTTCAAATCTTGTGTTATCCCCCCTGATCGGCGTGAGAAGTTGGCATGATGAAGATGTAGTCCTACCAAGCTTACAAAAAAAAACATACATAAAATAAAAATGCTGCATATACAAATAAGCTACAACATGATAAAAGTTAAAATATTGAATTCAACATCATGATTAAAGAAATATAATATTTAATTAAAAATATAATGCAATTTTGATGAACTATAATATGTTCATATATATATATAATATATATAATATATTATATATATATATAATATATATAATATATATATATATTTATGGATGTATGTCAAAGTATGAGAGTTTCCAATTGCTGCAAATGCACCATGATAAAGATCCTTGAACAACACACTCAAACTACTGCATAAAGTAGTGAACCAAGCTATCTAACAACAAGTACATGATAAACATCAACTATGTCATTTTTTACAAATATTTTAGTGGTTTCCATGTGAAGGTGAAGGTTCATTGTTTCTATTTCAGATCGATAGTTCGATCTATTTTGTCTTCATAAGCAAGGGGTATGTTACTTGTGACCTTTAATATATTCACATATGGATCTCTTCTTCCTTTCACATTGAATCCATGTATAATTTATAATGAGTGAATCTTTCCAATTCTCATAGAAGCATCATCAAATAGATCCAACACCCTAACTTTATCCCCTTCTTGGAGTTTATCAATACATCTATGCAAAAACAAATACACATTATATTAAGTTATGAAAAATGTTTCAATAAAAATATATTTTAATTATATTTAACATATTCCCCAACACAAAAATAAAAAAATCAATCTATAAATCTATAGAAAATAACAACGAGGATCATTACAAACAACTAGGATCTTATTATTAGAAAAAATTGGGATTAGATTATTAAAACTTCTCCATCATTAGAAACAACTAGGATATGTTACGAACTATACAGACTTATGCTTTTTTTAACAATACTCTTAAAGGAACCAATAAATTTTGATCAAAATATTAGGAAACTAAAAAAAGTACTTATATTCCAACGTGAAGTATTGACATTACATAAATTTTCCATCAACAAATGTTACATATCTCCAAACACAACAAAACTCCTGTAGGGGGGCCTTTAATGGAACAGTTAGCTCTCTTATGAGCCCCCTCTATAAACAATGACATTATTTTAACAATAAGGTGGCCTCAGATCATGTCATCACTTGCATGTACATGTAGCAATGATGTTGTATATAGGTCTTCAACTAGTGAAAACACCAAGAATATTCGGCTTGTTTTATAATGGGTGTCTCCAAATCATTCTTAGTAGTAACTCATACTCCAACAATTTAGAAGGATGATATATCATGATTAATTAGTGTTTTCAAGGGGAATTTGGCCCTCTAGTACCTCTAAGAGAGAGCGATAGATTCTCATGGGAGGATTAGTGTTAATCTCATTATTTCACTAGTTGAGGATAGTACGGGGAGAAATTGTGTGGTTGAGTGGCAGTACATGGTGGGAATATCCTACTAGTTAAATAGATTTACTATTAAATATACATCCCTTGATGTTATGAGCTGGTTCACTCCATTGTTTCGATTATGAGGTATGTGTTTAAGAGTTAATCTCCAAGCTTTCTGTTTTTCATTGGTCACTTGAGTTCTTTTGTAAATTTATTTTGTTGGGTGCCCTCGTGGCATATTGTTGGAGTTTGTTGGACTATCAACCCGATATCTTTCATTGATCCCATATACTTTTTTAGCTTCATCTTGACCATGTCTTCCTCATGTGTCTCTAGTGGGATTGGAAATCTCATGGCCCTCCTCAATTATCTAGGTTTTTTGTTATGTTTCCTTATGGAAGATGATGAACCCCTAATGGAATTCTCAATGAATTCCAAATAAACAACAAGATTGGAAGCTTATATGCAAGAGATGACTATGGAATTTAAATTATGGGCCCCCTCTCTATGCATCATCCATGGCTTAGCCATATTTCTATTAAAAACATATCAAAGTGATCTCTCATATGAAGTTAATATATGCTCTTCAAGCATCACAAGAAGCCTATACTACACATAAAATTCTAGATTATAAAAATAGATGCCACTTGGAAAGTTCTTGAAAATGTCAAGGCCCTTCTATCAATCAAGATGATCAGGATTTTGAATCAACCTTTGTGGGATATCGTCGAAGAAGATAACACCTCCTAAAGTTTTTAGGTTATATTCAATTTTTGGAATGCACTATTATTTTATTTTTTGAATACTTCACCTCCTAATGTTTTCTAATAGAATCACAATATTTTCTTAAGGATTTCATATTTTTCCTATATATAATATTGTAGGTGACTATTCTGGTTAGAAAATTCATACGTATAGAATGTGGGAAATATTCAATAAAAACCATGTAATTTACTATTTAAATTGGTAATTTTTTGGTGAATATAATCCATTTAATCATATATCTGTAAAAAATAGATGAGTGTTCAATAGAATTGGCGAATATTTTTTTTCTTCAGAAAATGTCCAAAAAACAACCCATTTATGAAATTTCACCCCTAAAATTTCCCCTATATAGAATATATAAGAATTAAGGTTTGGTTCATAAGAAAAGTAAACATTGAGAGAATATGTAAAAATGAAGTTTTGGTTCATAGGAAAAGTAGACATTCATAGTCACGAGACATGGAGAGTGTCTCTCTTGATATCAATGGAATGTAAATTTTGAGTTTTATACATAGCCATTTTAATATAAAGTTCATTGTTATTTTTAAAAACAAAAATCCCATCCAAACACTTATAGGACTGCAAAAGACTACTACCAAAGCTAACAGGGTCGAGTTGTACCAATAATAGAGTCCATAAGGAATTCATTGTTATCATGCTTGAAATACCTAACCTTATTAGAGTAGGTATATTATTCAAACACAAAACCCCATGAGATAAGGTAATATGAATGAAACATATGGGAATAGTATGAGTTATAGGTGAAGTATAGGTATATTGTATTATCATAATTAAGATGAATATACACTACTTTGAACTAATAGCACACATTACTAATAGTTTATTTTGGAAATCTCTATAATTAGAACTATTACATTATGTGAATAATGTGCCATAACCTAGAATGATATGGATTTTATGATAAATTCAACAATTACTTAGGTATGATTGGCATTGTATGCTATTTAACTTGTAGTTATTATGTAATTACCTATATTGAGCTCTATGAGATAGAAAACTCTTAAGATATATATGAGCTTTAATGGTAAAATTTGACTATATTACTTCTCCATTACTCTTAATTATGTAGATAGCTAGTTTGTGATCTAAGTGTGATAAGAGATCATACAAGCTTGAGCCATATTCCACAATTTATAAGCCTCCATATCAATGGAAACAATACACTCTATTATAACTAAGCTATAAGATTCCATATTGAATTTATATGTTCTCCCTTATTTTCATAATCTATCTATGCTAGCTAATTACTCTTCACCACTATTCTAATTAGCTTCTACCACATAGGTAAGGATTACCCTTAATTACATAACAAAACAACCATTACTTACTTGAATAGTACTTATCCAATTGCTTAAGTATCTACTTAATTAAATATGATCATTATAATAGGCCCTTTGAATTATCATTACTATATTTATGTTATGACATGTATTGTTCTTTATGAGATAGAACACTCTAAGTTGGATATGAGCATTATTGGTAACACTTGACTATGTCACTTCACCATTACTATTAATTGTGTAGATAGTGACTAGTGTGAAAGGGTGTAATAGGATACTATACATGCTTGAACCATATTATAAGCATGTTAAGCCTCCTTATCAATGGAAACAATACACTCCATTACAATTCAGCTTTCATAATCCATATGTAAGTTATATGGATTACCTTTATTTCCATAATCTATGTATACTATTTAATTACACTTCACTACAATTCTAACTAGTTGTTCTCACATGGGTAATGATTACCCCTATTCACATAATAAAACAACCATTAATTACTTGAATGCTACTTATTTGCATGTGGTTTCATAGCACTCACTTCAAATCAACACTACTACCACTATGAATATCATGCACATGCTCACTGAGTTCAGCATAATCATTACCAACATTGACATGAAGTTCTGCATATTTGCAAAGATCTCTATTGATAGGGCCTTTTCTTTTCATTATGATTTCATATAGTTTCTCTACATGTGGTTTAATCGTCATGCAAAAATTTATATAAGT
Source organism: Pinus taeda (assembly GCA_000404065.3). NCBI lineage: Eukaryota > Viridiplantae > Streptophyta > Pinopsida > Pinales > Pinaceae > Pinus > Pinus taeda. The sequence continues at coordinate 28,216 of APFE031748074.1, forward strand.
CGAGTAAATAATGTAAAAGCTATCATATTTTGTCCAAAATAACATTTTAAGAATGAAGAATTACAAAACATTGGGATAGATAACTTACAACAACTATTGTATTACCTAAAGCTAAGCACCACTATGACTATGTTCCAGATGCTTTTCCAACTCATCATGATCACTATCAATATCGACAGCTTTGTTGATGTCATTTCTTTGAGAAAAATGCTCCGAAAAAATATACTAAGCTTTCAATAGTGATGTAAAGAATGCAAGCTATAAATTTGTCCAAAAAAACATTTTCTAGAGAACACAAGTGCATGTGCACTAAAATAAATTAAACATTAATAATTGCATTCATAGCAGGAGTTTCAAATTTGTTGAGACTACACTTTTCAAGTCATAGAAATGATTTTTGAGCTTGTATTAAGCTCTAGATTCATTCGATAAATATGGTGACAAAATTTGTTCCAATCATAATTGCGGAACCATCCAAAGAGGAGAAACACCAAAAGTTCCTAAACTTCCTCATCTATCAATACGATTTTCCCGCCATAAACACTTACGCAATTTGTGGTTCCCTCATCCATATATAGGGTGAATGTTTCTAGTGAGATAAGAAAAGGAGGAAGAGTTCAACTTCAATGAATTATGCCCTATATTAAGTGCAAAAAATAGATAACATTGTTTATGAGAGCGAGGTTCTACTCAACTCAATTTATGTTTTCATCCATTTTTTTGTCTTCCATTTAATCATCCAACGGACAAAATAGGATCTCTAAAAATATCTTAGCACAAATGAGACAAGGATTCTTCCATAACTATAGGAATAGAGTAGAAAGGGGTTTCTACAGTTGTAAATGGGAAAATAGAAAATAAAGTCACTGATATAAATAAGCTTGCTACCATGCAATATCCGAAGAGTTTGTGGGTAAGTCCTATATGTGTTTGTTTGGATTTATCTATTGTTTAATATTTTAATAATGGAATATATTAATAATTTCAAGTTTTATTTGTGTCAGCACACATTATCTCAAGTAATTATGTTATTATATGGTCATTTGTGTTGTCTATATCATTCCAAAAACAAATAAAATGGGTTAGGTTCTCCTATTCTTAGCCTTTCAATCTACATATTAAGATGATCTTTTATATCAAATTTCCAAACAAGAAGAAATCAAATCAATAGAGACTCTTACCACATTTGAATCCATTTAATTATGTTCATTCCATGCAGAAACTATAGGCTTAATAAAGGTAACCAACTGTGAATTATCTCACTGAGACCATATATGAAATTTATTACATGTTGGTACCCTTCATTTGAGTTGAGATGATCGAGAGAGGCTCTTACTAGGCTAGCTCTAATAGATGGCTACAAAATCTATGTTGAAGAGCTAGATTTCCACTTAATCCTACAATTAGATTCACTGGGATCTAGTGCTTCCATATGATAATTGACAATATCTTTTATGCCTTATTATCTATTATTGTTTTCCACCTAAAATAAAATTTAAATTTAAATATATAGTCAATTCAATAAAAATCAAAATTAATAAAAAAATGTAAATTGAACGAAAAATCCATACACTTACTGAAAATGTGCTCATTTTTCTCTTGCAACACGCCTCCGGAAAATGTATATGCAACCCTCACAATAGCTCTTTATCTCTTGCCTCTATTCCTCCACGCCAAATATTCTTCAGAACACATATTTTACTTCAATGGCTCCCATTGTTTGGGAGATAGAGTGGATTATTGCATCTCTTTTCCCTCCATGATTGTTTCTCTGCAATTGTATCCAAAATTGTTCATAAAAAGTCTCATATTTGCTAGTAATATCTTCTACATATTTTTCCACCAATATTATCAAAATAATCTTGCCTTTTTTGTATAGTATTTTCCATACTTTGTGTACCTTTCTCTATAAAACATGATTTGCTAATATCGAAATCGGTCCTACATCTTACACCCAACTCGAAGGCCCCCTTTGTAACATTTTGCCAAATGGACTCACCATCTCTCTATACCTCAACTATGAATGGATTTTTTCCTTCTAGTTTCCATTTTGTGTACTTCTATGTACATTTGTATCAATCTTGACATCATATTTGTCTTTTTATAAAAGTAGACACATCTTCTAAACCACTACCAATATTTTTTGTTGGTCCACTAGTTCCATCAAAAAGTTGTAGATGTAATAGGTGTACTTTGAGGCACACAAAATGCAAATGGTCTTTGTTCATGAATTTAATTAACTGGAGATGCATTATTCTTGGCCACATCAACTGTGGCAATAGGTAGATAATACTACATAGTGGATTTACAACTTTTTCTACTTGTTAAACCAAGATATGGTAAACATTTGTTATTCTTGGTCACAAGTTCTCTATGAAAGCACTCATATTATTTCAATGTTTTAACATTATTATCACTATTATCTAGTTTGTGCCTTAAAGTATTTTCCCTCATTTTAGAGTCTAAATAATCAATAATGTATAAATCAACAACTCGAATCAATAGAATAGCAGTGCAATATGGGTTTGAAACACATATTTTATTAGTACATGTGCTCAAAAATTAAGTGGGCATGTGAAAGAACAAATGCCACTTAAAATCATCCCTTGAAGTGTTTCTTATATATCTTGAAATTAACAATAAATAAATGTAATACAAACTCATATTTTCTACTCAAAGAATCAATGGTTAAATGATGACAATACTCATATTTTTTTATTAATTGCTCCAACATCCAAACATGTATTAAGATGATCAAATGGATTTATGATTAACCCTTAACAACAAGTGAAATTCAATTCAAATTAGTAATGAACAACTCGGTTTTTGTATATAATGTGCCAATCGAATAATGATGGTTAGATTTAGACATCTATGAGTAAAAAAATAATGAATAAGCACACCTATACTCAAGATCTTTATTATTGTAAATCAACCATAAATCAATAGTAAATAAGGGAAATACAAACTCAAATTTCATACTCAAATTAACATTGGTTAAGTGATGACAATTCTCAAAATTTAATTCAATAATTGCTCCAAAAAAGAAACATATAGTAGGATGATCAAATGGGTTTATGATTAGCCCTTAACACTAAGTAAAATGCACTTCAAAACAGTTGTGAACCTATCAATTGTTTTATACAATATACCAACAGAGTAATGAGGATTAGATTTAGAAATTTATTAGTAAACAATAGTGAATAAGCACACCTATACTCGGATCTTTAATTCATGCAATAAAAAATTACACCATACATATAACCAAAGTTTAGCTGACAAAATAACAAGTTAAGTTGATAGGCTAGTTAAGGTGACAAAAAATCATCATAGTCATCTGCATTGCCACCAATATCAAAATCCCAATAAATCGTTTAATATAGCCATTACTTGTTTATATTTTTTAATAAATTAATAAACTAATCATTATATAAATTGAATTTAAAAAATTGGTCGTTAAAACATAGCTTTAACCTATTAATATTTTAATAAATTAATAAACTAATATCATATTAAATATTCTTTTTCAAAAACTAGTGGTTTAATATAGCCATTACTTAATAATATTTGTTTTTAATATATTAATAAATTAATATCATAATTTAAATATTAATGTTCAAATATAACCATTACTTGAAATTATGTCTCTACATTGCTCTCTATTTAAGCCTTTACCATGGTCTGCCTCTTCATCTGGTCCTGATGATGAACCACACTTGTTGGTTCAAGACACATAGGCCAAAAATTTCTCTTATGTGATTTCTACTGAAAGACTTTTCTTAATCAATCGAGGTTATATCAAGGGGATCCTGCCCCTACGCAATCAATACATGCTGGCTGGACAGTCTTAGTACTCCAAGCAACTGCAAGGAAGTATGAGGCTATAAAATACATTGTCTGAAGACTAGGAAAATGAAGTAAGGGGGTTGTGTGAGGGAAGCAAGCAGTGCGACAGAAGGAGCTGCGCCATGGAGGATGGTGTTGTAGAACAGGGTCCAAAAATAGCCATTGGATGCATTGTAGCTGATTGGATGTCGAAAATACCATTAGGAGGAGAGGGTAGGCTACATTTATAGTGCAAATATTTGGCAATCTGCTGCCAAAGATGCATTTATGATAAGAAATTGGAGGGAATAGTCGGATTTGAATTTAAAATCACCTATAAATCTGGCATGCTGGCCTACATTACAACACTTTTCTTTGAGAGAATTTGTTGCCAAAAAGATTCTTATATGTCTAAGAAAGATTGGAAGGAATTTCTTTCACAATCAGAGTTCACAAACTTGCCTGATTGGAACTGCAGGATCATCCTTGAGAAAATGGTTGATCTCGTAGAAGCTGCAACTTCTAAAGCCACTGTCTCTGAAACCGAAGCACCTAAAATGATGTTGGCAATGGAAGCTACACCATCTATGCGTGTGATGCCAAGGTTTCCTAGACATAAACCATCCAATGCTAAGGAGAAATAGAAGAAACCATAGGATGTTCCAGTGAGGTAGTCACCAAGGAAGAACCCTTCAAAGGTTCGACAAAAAGGGAAGATGGATAAGCATAAACAACCCCATGAACCCCTGGATATTGACGAAGAGGAGCTTCGTGAAGGTGTTGAAGACTTGGATTCTAAGGAGGGAGAGGCTAACACTAGGCTCCTGAATTATATCCCTCCACGAAAGGGAAAATTGAAGGTACCCAAGAACCTCGATAATGCTAAATTCATAGTCTCTACACTATTATTACCAAAAAGTGTCATTTGAAGGCATACTCTTACGGCGTATTCCTGCACTCAAACTGGATGATTTGGATCTAGCTTATCATGAGAAATTCCTGCATTTGTCAACAAACAAATATTTGGCGAAGATATACTATGAAGAGTTCAGATTCATGTGATTAAAGCCTATGAAGTCGCTCATGGGGGTTGAGAAGGTTGGGTTGTTAAATCTGCTATGGGTACCGAATTTTAGTAGAACCACTATCAACATAGTGTGTGTATGCCAATTTCTTACATTGGTTCATGATGGGTGTATTTGGTTGGAAGAGATCATCCCTATCATTGATATGTTGATCCACCATATCACTAGGTTTCCCTACCAAGGGATGGATCTAGTAGAGGAGTTTAGAGGCATGAGTAAAGAAAAACAACTCACAGATAGAATGAAGAATGATTTGGGCTTAGTAAATAAGTCACGTGGATACTCTATTTGTTCCATCATAGAAAAGGCAGTGCAATTTGCTGCCCAGATTTTGGCTTGCAAGGTCATGAGAAAGTGTTGCACACAGATGAGGTATCGGCACCAGTTATTTCATTGGGTGAGCAATGCACAATACAACTAGGCACACTATCTCTACAAAGAGTTTATGTTGAATTATTGCGAAGCACACGACAACGACAAGGCATTCCACTATGCTTGGTTGCTATTGTTAATTTCTCTAGTTGTGTGGAGACTTCCAAAAGACAATCATTTCCCTCCATAGGATGTCGATTTACCAGAGGTCGCGAAGTTCACTTCACTGTGGGAAACAAAGGATTCAGAGAGGGTCATCGAGACGAAGATATTCTGGGTGTTGGTCTCGATGGACCTCCATAAGGTAATCAGCCAGAGGTCAAGGCTGTAACCTACCTTATTTGAGTAGTTGGAGGCCCAGGCAAAGTTTAAAGTGTATTTTTACAATGTATCCATTCGTGCAAGACATGATCCTAAGAAAGTGTGGTACAAGTTGTCATACCTAGTAACTGATTCAGATGTATAGGAAGTCATGGGAAAATGGCCACGGGAGTGGCTAGACCCCACAGGACTCGGCATTGGGACAAGAAAAGGTGGAGAAAGCTCCTACGTGTAGCACACAGTAGCGCAGAAGGAAAATGAAGCTAATCAGGCTACCACTCGAGAGAAATTAGCACAAAAAAAGAAACAGGCTAAGTAGGCAATACCCCAAGAAAAAGGAGCATAAAAAAAGAAGGAAGTTGCTGCCAAGGTAGCTGCTACTAAGGCAGCTATTGACAAGGGGCACATCATGAAGGAGGCCACATTGGAGGTTGAGGAGTCTACTTCTAAAAATATTGCAGACAAGGAAGGGTATGAGGAGGAAGTAGGTGGTGGGAAGGAGTAGAGCACTCCTTTCAGAATCAAAAAGTGCTAGAAGGAAATGACTTCTAGACCGACGAAGAAGTAGAAATCAAACAAGCACGTACATGTAGATCCAATGGTCCTCACTGAGGGGGAATTGGATTAGATCAGTGACAAGGTCTGCAACAAAACAACAGAGCTATGGACACAATATGAACAACAATACCCATAGGCACTAGGTAATTTGCAAAAATATCTGCACGACTTATAGATTCAACCAAGCCGATTTTAGGCAAGCATGAGACAGGTTAGTGGGATTCAAGTGAACCTGCAGTAAGTGACCATGACTGTGATGGAAGCAGATAAGACTCTAGATGTCAAAGTCATTCAATTACCAGATGGATCACTATAGATGTAGGAATATAAAAAAAACACCCAGCTTGGACAGATCAAGGATCTGGGTGTCAACTTAGTTTTGCTGCCTATTTAGACCCTCCACGCGCTTCATTAGGGGGTATCAGACAAGCCTAGGATCTGGGAGAAGTGTACACTATCAGTTATTAGTGAGGTATAGATGAAGAATGAGAAGATTTTTGTATAAAAATCTCAGGCGTTGAAGGAAAAGGAAGGACTAGTTAGGCAAAGCCAAAGCTTGGAGACAACAATTACACAGGCATGTAAGATGCTACTAGAACATCACATTCCAGAAGATGCAGCAATAGCAGCGAAGATCCATAAGTTAGTTGCCGCAGTCAGAGAATCAAAGGATGAAGTTCGATGAGTAATATTTGAGTTGCAAATGAAGATCTCAGAGCTCGAGTTGAAATTGCAGCCAGCCACTCTGCCAAATGTCTGGGAGTAGCAGGAAACAGCTATTAGGGAGAGCATGGGCAATTTCAATGCAACAGTCACATGCTGCACATTGATCTTCGAGTAGGCAGTGGAGCTATGGACAAATCTGCAAGAGTACCCAAACCTGCAAAAACTTGGCACAGATGTCCGGGAGATGCAACAAAAGTTTGATGAACTCAGGCCGACTGTGTGCACTTTGGCACCAATCCAATGCTTCGCTTACTTGATAGAAGGAAAACAACTTCAAAAGCACATTGAGAATCTAGAAAGTAAAGATATTGTGTTTAACGAAAAAATATAACCATGGATAAAGGAATCCAACCAACTTACTCTGTTACTGCAAGAGAAGTTGAAGGCACTCCACCAGACACAAAGGATAATGCGCTTCACGATGGAAGGCCCAACTACAGAAAATATGGTAGAGCAAGTGCAATAGACTGTGATGCAGGGTTCTGCTAACATAGAGGTGTTGAAGGTGGAGTTTAGTGACCTCCACAATAAGATCGATGCGCCATCTGAGTGACGCAAGGGTGAGTCACACAATTTGTATTAGGGGCCTGTCGAGAAGGGGTCCCTAGGGCCAGTTAAGTCAAGCTTTGAGTCAATTTTGAAAAAAAATTGTAATATATTTTTAGTGAATGTAAAGTCTTTGCGAAATGTGGAAGTAGAGTGTGAAGCTAGAAAATTCAAAGGGGCTTTAGTCCCTTAGTTGGGTAGATGATAGAGTTGTTTTGAGACTGACCCATGGTCCACGGACCATGGTATTGTAAAGAAAATGTTATAAATAGATGAGTGATAGCGAGTCTAAGTAGCAATCTAATAGAGAAGAATCATTGTACAGGAAAGGTGCTAAGGCAGGAAAGGTCTGATTCCTGTACTTAGGTGAAAGAGGAAGGCTCCTACTACTGAGTGTGTAGAAACCTTAGTAAGTCTGTAGGCTGAGTGTGTGGGCCCCTGTAGTTAAGTGTGCAGGGAGAAGAAGTTTGTAAATGAACATTTTTACGTAATAAATCTTGTTTTGGGCTGAAATTGATACATCTGTGTCTTATCATTTACTTATGCAAAGTTTATGTATCTTCGCTCTGTGATATGTTTTATGTGAATTAATTCTTATTTACTGTGTGAAACTGGTAGATCTGTAATATTTATGCATTATAAGTATGATTAAGAACCTTCACAAAGATCTGGAAGACATTTAGATATATTTGCAGTATTTGTCTACTTGGAAGGATTAGAGTTGGGCAAAGGTAGATCTAAGCCATAGGAATTTCGAGAAACCATCACATAGGCCTTTGTATGCAGAAATCTGGTTTTAGCATCACCCAATAATGCTTTGGGTGAGACTGCAACCTGCACTATTTAAGTTGTTGCCGAAAAGGCCAGTAGTTAGGATTTTGTTGGTTGGCATAGATAACGATGAACCTGGGTGAGGCCCCATCAAGCCAACAACCTTTTTAGAAGACCTTTTTTTTGGCCTTTTAGGAGTCAACAATGGTCATCATAATTAATATTGGGAAGAAATTATAGATATATTTATATATTTATTTTAAATTTTTCATAATTATTAAAGAGTAAAGAAGGTATAAATATATTTAAATCTGTTGTCGTTTTTTCTTCTTTTTTGCAGTTTTAAATTAGGTGTTAATCTAATATTGAGGAATATGGATTGTTTTACTATTCTCCATAATGTATTCTTCTCTTTGCAGATATTCTTGATAATGTATTTGACTTAGTTGTTTAAGCCTTTGAATTTAATTCCTTATGAATGTCATGAAAGGATATAAACTTGAAGGTTCTAATCAACTCCATAACTCTAATCATCTATTGATCCAATAAATAAATGTTGAAGGAAGTATAACCTTTTAGCCAATTTATAATAGCCTTTGAATCCTCTGTCACTTGCAAGTTAATGCTGAAGTGACTCAATTAAAATGACTAACATAAATGACTAATTTGTATTATTGCTGTAATTTTTAAGTAGTCATATTTTTGTTCCTGAACTAAATTAGTCATTCATGTTAATCATTTATAGTTGCATTACTTATTATCTAGTTGTATATTTTAACCCAAGACTAAATTAATCATTTATGCTAGTCGTTTTTAGTTGGCTCACTTAAGATTTCTCATTTTTAGTAATATTTCACTTGGAAAAGTTGTGGTGACTGACTTTTTTAGTCACCTGGTCATGAATTTCATCATTCTCTACTAGTGAATGACACCTACAACCAATAAAACCACTGAAAAACCAAAACATATTACCCATGGAGCTTTATAACACAACTCATTGCAGTATTTCCAATGACCACTATTGAAAACATGAAAAACATAATGTTTATTGGAGCTTTATAACATAGCTCATTATGTTATTTACAATAACCACAGATGCTTATGCACATTTGCTTCAACCAACAAATAATCATATTTTCTATGGATCTTTATCAATCCAAATCGATACATTATTTACAATAATATACACATGTGCACATTTACTTAACCAACAAATAAAAGGATACGATGCTTGCATCTGTGACAAGGGAATCCATAGGCTTACATCTCCACCCTCAAGAGTGGTACCAGGATTCACCTCCTTCCTAGGATGTCCAAAATCCACTACCAAAGTAAAAGTGTTGGATTAGATTGGGCTGACCCAGGTTTGACCTATGTTTCACACCAACAAAACTCTTAATCATTGGCCCTCTCAACAAGAACTAGCAAGTGGATCACAGTCTCACCCGAAGTGACTATGGGATGATGCAGAACCAAGTTTCTGTAGCCCTGAGGGATGATGTGATGCGGTATTTTTATGTTTTTTTATCCTTAAAATACATAGATCACTTCGCCATATTCATTTAATCTCATAAACATATCATATAAACCCATAATCATTATTTCATTGTAATAAAATGCAATTGCAATAAAATTTCTAGGCGAAAAAAGATAATAAGGAAAGATACCCATGAAGACACATATTTTACCATGGTTCATCCCAGCATTGGACTACATCCACAAGGACTATTTCTTATAATAATGAATCATGTAAAACAAAGAGTTCTTGACTTGTGCACTAAGTTGCAGGTCGTCTGCACATTCAACTGCAGAGCCTTTTCTTCGCCACAAGTTATAGATCAGAATGATTTGACCATAAATATTCTTCTTCTTATTATTATTGATCCCTATATATACTACATCGAGGGATATATCATCAAAATACCATGGTCCATATACCATAGAGTCCCCAAGCTAGGATGGTCCAAAAACCATTGACCTTTTACAACATTACATTCTTTTACAAAAAGGAAGGGCTTCAACCTTCCCAAAAGCCTAGATGTTGCCCAGTATATCTACTGCATGGTCCACTTCATGCTCCACTAATCCACTGTGTAGCCCACTCTACGCTCTGCTGCATTCTTTACTTCACACTCCACTCCACAAAATGTGGATTGTTCACCAAAAACTACGCAAAGTTGGGTTGTGCCCAAGAGGCCCCCAACACTCACATGTGACTCGTCCTGAGTCACTCAGCTACTTTGCCTTTTATTTTTGTTGTGATGTCATTGTAGGCCTAGTTGAATTGCTGGAAAGCCTCTGTTACTTGCTTTTCCTCACTGTGCACTTCCTCCAGCAGTGCCTTTGTCACATGTTTTACAACCTTATGTGCCAATATTCTCTCCTTGTTTCGAAGCTCTTGCAACTTCTCATCCACTGTCTGGGACAGTTGGAGGGCCTCATCTTGCCAAGGTTGAGTCTTCTTTGGAAAAATTTGATCTTCTTTCTTTGGCTTCTCAATTTTATTGTAGAGGCCCTTTGACTCATTAATCTATAGAAACTTTGAATAATATGACACATATTCACAGAGATATCCTGATTATACACTATTGTGGAATACATGGATAATACATAACCTCCTTTACGTTGATCATCAATATACAGAAGCAGAAACAATAACATGCGCACATAGAAGCATCAATCACACATATCAACACAGTATTTTCCAGGGAAAGCATCTTACTAAAAACCCCAACTATCTGTATATTATATTGATTGATAACATGTAACAATACATAGTACAATACTCTTCACAAGTATCCACCACTATCTCCACCTGTTACACACAATACAGCTCAGATGTGATCTCCAAATCTCCTCCACTGCTTGCCTGCCTCCACTGCACAATACCTGCATGAGAATGAATGAATCCAAACTCGTTCCAAGTTCTATTTACCTTGGAAAATCACTTAGACTGGAAATCACGTGAGCACAGGATATAATAATGGGCATCTACTGCACAATTCTCATGGGCATACTCAATCCATTGATTGTGCAAGATCTCATGCACAACTGACAGTCACAACTCACCCTTTCACTTACCTCTAACACTTGTCTCCACTGAACTGTCCATGCACTGAGTTAACTGATGTATTCTTCAGTTGCATTATGAGTTAATAATTAGTGAATTAATTATAACTAATTCACACAACTCATCACTTAGTCTATTGGCCAGTTAGACTAAATACAACTAGTTCAACTAAGTCAAACTGAAAACAACTCCATTAACTGCTCATCTAACTCCACAGATCTCAACCACTTGAGTTCTAATTGAAGTCCTTCATGCAATAGCTCAGTCAACCCATACGTAACCACGTGATTCCTTCAGGCAGTTGCATGTACCACATCTGTAGCTCCAATTAAGTGCTCAAGAGAATAAGACAAAGTTTATAGTCCAAATATTATTGTGAGATAATAATATTTGACTTTTCTATTTTTGACAGCCAGTCTAAAAATAGACTTGATCACTCACACTGTGATCACTCACACTTTCATCAAAAATAGAAGTCCATCTATTTTTCCAACTTGATCATTCATCCATAAACAACAACCTGCAATCCATAGACATGATCCATATGTCTAAAAATAGACATAGTCTAAAAATAGACTTGCGCCAAAAATAGCCTGCGGGCCCACTTAATGAAGGCGACTCTTTTCACTAAGCTCCATCATCTTGTTGCAATCTCAA
>APFE031748080.1:1822-32031 GCA_000404065.3 Pinus taeda
CTGGAGTATATCCTCTTCTTTTGACCTTTCTTGCTCCTTTTCTTCTTCCTCTTTGCAATCTATGTAGAATAATTTCTTTTCAGCACACTTATGACCTTTAGTGTATTTTCTATCACAACTGTAACAAAGCCCTTTGCTCTTTTTTCTTCCAATTGTTATGCTATCAACCTTATAGGTTGTGGAAGACTAGGGGCAACAACACTTCCATCTTTATAGTTGTGAGTGGTATGCTTCCTGGTTGCCATAATTTTGCTTTCCATTTTTCTTGCTAACCTGAATGACTTCTCTAATGAATCAGGTTCCCAAAGGCGAACATCATGTTGGATATTATCCTTTAAAGACCCTATGAACACATCAATCCTATGCTCCTCTGGAATATTTTTACCCTTATGTTCAATTTTTGGAACTACTCAATGTGCTCCATTATTGAACCCTTTTGTTTGAGACTTATCAATTGGCTAAAAAAAGTGTTGCTTTTTGTACCTCATAATGTGCTATCAATTCTTCCATATAAAATTGCCTAAGTGATAATTTGTTTATGAGAGCAAAGCCATTGATACCATACAAACTGATTTGGTTCCAAATATAAAGTTGCCATACGTACCTTTTGTGTGTTTTGCACATTATTGAGATCGAAAAATTGCTCCATCTGTAATATCCATGTTGCGGAATCCTTGCCATCAAACTTCCTCATATCGATTTTTGGAATATGGTGCATCTTCGATCCAACATTAGAGTCTATGAAATCATGATTAACATTTCCTTTGTTTGCATCATGAGTTTCCTTTACTCCCCTTTCACCATAGTAAGTATTTCTTGTAGAAAATTTGTAAAATCTGCCTTCAAATCTGCCATGTCTGTCTTCAACTCTGTCTTCACATCTATCTTCAAATCATCCATCTTAGCTTCCATGCCCTTTATCTTAGATTCCACGCCATTCATCTTAGATTCGGTTACCTTTTGTGAGAGTGAAATTTGTTGCACTTGGTCTTGTAATTTTGATATATCATGTAGCATTTCTTCCTCTTCTTCATGAGTCATGCTAGAGATTTCAGGTTGCTTACTAGGTGTTTGCATTTTCTTTCCTTGAGGCATCAGTTACCAATAATAATGCTCTACTATGCCCTTTGAATTCCTTCAAAATAATTTTTCAAGCCAAACTTAAGCAAAAATTTAAAAAAATCTACACACCTTTTTTCACTTTGTAGGAGCTCGATAGTGCCTTTGATGTATCTCTATAATTTTGGATCATCCAGTTTTTAAATTGCGATCTGTAGTAGCCCTCTATGTCCTCTTTCCAATGCCACCAATCTGATCCCAATTTGATTCTCCAAGGAAGAGTTATGCCAAATCTCCCACAGTGACCTGATTATAGACTAGTTTAGTAGAGCGAACTTCTACGACGTGCCATGTGTCCCTATTTGGACCTTTGGATCTAAAAAAAATAGATAAAAGAAGCTACAATCCATCCTCTTTCTGTACCTTCTTATGAAATTTCAATCTGATCCTCAGAGAGAAAGTTATGACGATTTTCCCCAGGTCACCTGTTTAGAATGTAATTCAAGAGTCTGCAAAAAGACCAACTTCCTGAGATCATATCTCCACAAATATAGCGTGAAAAGCTCTGAAATTCATACCCAAGGTTCAGTGCGATTTCATCTCAAATGGTTTTTTGTTTTTTCTTCTGAACGTCATAGAAAAAAATTTATAGTGAAAATGCCACGATGACCTATTTGGAGTAGCAAAACCCTAGAATCCAAAAGCTCTAATACCAATGGTTATGAAACTAGCTCACAAAAAGATAGAAAAGATAGATCAACGCCTTAGATTTCAGCCTCTTCGAGGGGGAAACCTCTTTTACATTACACAAATGAATGATTCTTTGATGATTCAAATGACAAAACCTCCTTTCTATATATAGGAGTCTAAGGATTTACAGTATAACCTAACCGACCTAACAATAATAATAATGGCACAAAAATAACAATAGAGGGATTCTATGGGGCACAGCAATAACAATATGGGGACAATAGGGGCACAACAATATTAATAAGGGATACAACTACAATAGTAATGGGGTAATCACTAGTATTATAGGGACCTAACGCTCTGCACAATGGACTTCTCCAATTCCACTATGGAGCTGGCTAGAGCATGCCACTCCAGCGGCCATGACTCAAGCACAGCGAATATGACATCGTTCGTGGCCAGGTAGGGGAGCTCATTCCATTTCGTCGTTGGGTCCTTGCGTGCTCGGATATATACGTGATGGAAATTCGCCTTGAACTCCATGAAGCTCTGCAGACTATTGTAGGTAGTGGGCGATAATCGCGTCTTGCAGTTAATCCCCATTCTGATGCTCATGTTGGGTAGCGTAGGCCCCGCGTAACATTTTTGGGACCCAAAGTCCACAATTTTGGGAAAAAGTATGGTAAAAACTTCACGAAGTGTGCAGAGCACGAATTTTAATGAGTCAAGTCAAAGGGTTGTCCACCCAAGAATAATGTAAAATAATAGGAAGTGAGTTGGCTCGCCCATGGTCCACGGACCATGGGAATGTATAAATAGAGCAAGGCTCTATGGATAGAAGTCAATTTTGGAGAATTCTTTGTCTTGGATCTTGGTGTTATGGGTTTGTGAAGATAGAATTATCTGTGTCTATAAGTCTGAGTCGAGGGTGTTGGTAGATAGATAGAGGCTCTACAGCTGTGTGCACAGAGGCTTGGTAGAGTCCGCAGCTATGTGCGCAGACCCTTGCAACTGAGTGCACATGGAAGATTTGGTTGTATTGACGGGAGATTTTAATAAAGATAAGTGGTTTCTGAAGTATCGCGGATATATTGTGTTCTTGTTTATGCATCTGTTCTATGAGTTTATATCTTTTTATAATCGTGTGCACTGGGTTTTATTGTTAAATGTTTGCTTAAACACGGTAATAAGAAGATCAGCTCTATAGTAATTTCATTAATAAGAAATGACACCCGTCGAATATTTAGATAATCCAAAGTGGCGCAAGGCCACAGAACGGTTCACAACCCCTCTAGACCACATCAAGACATCCCAAGGGTGCGAAAACCTGGTTCTAGCACCCTCCCCTGCTACCTCGGGTGAGACCTCAGTCCACACTCCATGGGTTGTTGCCGAAAGGGCCGGTAACTGTGGGATTTGTTTGGCTAATTACTCTTTCGAACCTAGGTCAGGGCCTAATAAGCCAATAGCTCATTTCCATGAACACCCAGAATATTTTTTTGTCTCTAATACTCTACGCGTCTTTAGTTTCCCACAATGAAGCGTACTTCGCTACCTCCAGAAGATCCTTCGCAATCGTGGGAAATTGGTTGTACTGAGGAAATTCCCAAGCCACTAGCACTATGGATAGCAGAAACCATACATAGTGGAAAGTCTTCCCTTGTTCCTTGCAACAATTCTCCAGGAACTCCTTGCACAAGTACTCTGACCAGTTAAACTGGACCCCCTCTACGCACTACGTGGCAAGTCCAACCACTGGTGGAGGAACCTCATCTATGGGGCACTTCCGCATAACCTTTCCAGCCAATATCTGCATTGTGACTCTGATCGCATTATTGTTGATACTAGAGATCGCATAACCCCTCTTCTTCTTCTCCAGTTTGAATTTTTTCTTCATGGCCTCCACGATGGCCAGATCGTTACTCTTACCCTCTAAAATATCCACTAGGTCCTCCCCCTTGCAAGGGAGTTGGGTAATTCTATGGATTAGATGACCCATGATGGGGATGGCCTCCTCCAACCACAAACACCCATCATGCACCAGGCAAAGCAGTTGCCTGATGACAAAAATAGTTACTGGGGCGCGATGGTAATGCGACACCCAGAGCAGGTTTAACAACCTTGCTTTCTCTACTCTGCACAACCACTTATGTGGCTCCAACTCTATGACTCCCTCTGTTTTGTTTTTCTTTGGCTGCATTAGCTGCCTGATTACCAAATGTGGGAATTTCTCATGGTACACAAGATCCCAATCTTCAAACTTTAGAATTGGCGCCCGTCCTAAGTGTGCTCCTTTAAAAATGATTCATCGGGGAGCATTGGAGTCTGTAGAGAGCTTTTTCTCTCATCTAGGTCCTTAGGTACCCTTGCTTTCCCTTTGTGCGAAGGAACATACATGAGCAACCTGGTCAAAAGGTCCACACCCTAGGTTTCTTCCTCCATTTCTTCATCCTCCTCCTCTTCCCCCGGGATTTCCTCAAGTTCTTCCTCCTCCTCCTCGGCTTCCAAGTTAATCACCTTCCCCTTTTCTTCCATGGTCAAATTAGTTCTCAGTGGGTTTCTAGGGGACATGCGCACTGGTACCATAGGATGCTTGTCTTTCTTGGGCCTTGGCATGCGCAGTGATTTAGGGATTCTACAACTATCCTGACGCTTTCTAGGGTGTCTCCTATCATCATGGCCTGCGTGGCCTCTTCAGTAGTGATTTCTTTGATATCCATGGCTTCCTCTGGCATTGTCATATTGTTGTTCCACAAGTCTCTTAATGGTTTAGGTAGGTGCTCAAATAATCCCTTCGACTTCAAAAGATCAAATAGATCTGGGTTCATAAATCTTTGGGCGCGCAATAGCTCAATTCTCAAATGGCCAAGTGTTGCTTGTTGGGCAACCCTTTACAATTTATAGCACCTTTTGAACTCAATTTCGACCGTTCCCCCCAAATCTGGTCCATTAATGCTCCCTTGGCAACAGATTTTCTCAAATCTAGCCCATAAAGTTTGTTTTAAATGCCTGTTGCCCACTCCATTTTGGTCTCAAACCAAGCATCACATCGTGAACAATGATTGCAACGGTCACTTTCCAGCCAACCTACGCGGCAGTGCAACTACCCTTGTGTCGTCGCGGACCCTGTGACACCTCGCTACTGCGTGCAGTCCTGACATCGCACAGCTCTCAGGCAAAGTAGTTTATAGTCCCACACCTCCTTTCAGTTGCCTGGAGCACTAAGACTATGCTTCATGCGGCTAGTCAAGTGGCTGAACCACCTATATACGGCTTCAACTGACTATCATTTACTTTTCCTGGAAAGAGTTCACCATTTATCTTCACCAACTGCACCGCGCCACCACTGTGATTTCCTTAATAACATACGGTCCCATCTCATGCAGCAAATTGAGAAACTCTCGACAGTGGTCCCAAATTCTGTCATTGTAATCGAGCTCATCTTGCTCTATTACTTCGGTCTTTCTATCAAGAAAGTCCTTCTTTATTCCTTCCTCAAGCTTCTTGACTTCCACTTCTACCATGGTGCTTTTCTCCCTCAACTAAACTCTTTCATTCATGAGTTCTTGGAGCCTAAGATCACCCTATTGGATCTCTTCATCAAATCCCAACATTCTTCTTCGAGCTCTTCCAACTGCGCGAGCCTTTCTTCCAGGGCTCCACAGTCCATTACCCTTGCGAGTGTTACTATGCACAGACTAGACATGATAGATTCCATAGGTATTAAAGCTTCTACTCCATCGATCAACCGAAAAGGTGCCTGTTCGGGTATGCGCAGGTCCCAATCACTTCACTAGGCATTGCATACCTTTTTCAGCATGTTGCACACCTTGTCAACTGCTTCCACATGGATAGCCTTCTGCGTTATTATTCTTTCCACATACTGTTTGTCCAACCTTAAGAGCCAAATGCACATCTGCCCCCCCAACACACGCTTATTTACCACACCTCTCAGCATGGAGTTCATGTGTATCCGCGTAGGTTTCTTTCCATATGCTTGCATCCACCTAGCCAAATGTGTTTGTGGATCATCCTGCCCATTGTATTTTTCTATCAATCGCACCCTAGGCTTCCCAAACTGTGTGTGCATCATCCTCCTACACTCGCTCCAGTCGTCAAACCTCCCTTTGTGCGTACCCCACCACCTCGCAGGCGTAACATGCAATACCCAATTCAAGGCCTGGAAACATTGCTTTTCTCGCACCTCCCTTTCAAACTTATCTAGGAAAGTATCTACCTCACTTAACCCATCATAAGTAGGTAGATCCCTCACTTTTGTCGATACGCAGCGCAACGATCTTGTCATCATATTACATTTCAACATGGTCACCTTATGTAACTAGTTCTGCCATCGCTCTATCTCCTCATCAAAATCTGACGTGCAGGAGCTTTTGCGCTCCCATCAGATCTGTCCTTCCGCGGTGGTATTTACCCAATCTTGCTCTCGCACGGTTATTTTGTAGATGCATTCCAAACCATCATCACTTTCATAGTCACGCACCAGCTTTGTATAGCGCGATCCTTCAACAGGGTCCAAGGGTATAACTACGTGCAGAGACTTCTTCTCAAAAATCATCTTGCGCTTCTTCAGATTAATCACCCCGTTCAAGTCAATGGCCCAATCAATTCCTAAGAGCACGGGGTAGGGATTGTTGTCATCAACAATCTCTATTACTTCAAATTCTACTAGTGTGCTCGCTCCCTCAATATTCTCAGTGAGTCCCTGTAATCACCCCATGGGTATTATCTTCAACTAGTTTTCCATTCACAACTGAATAGGAGACCATCGCAGTAGGTCTCCCCATGCATTCCCATGTCTGCTTCGGCAAAACGTTCGCATCTGATCCTAAATCCAGAATTACTTGGTCCATCTCATTTTCTCCAATTTGTGTGGTTAACTTCATTTCTCTCCCCATCCTCGTCTTATGCTTTCCAATCTTCCAGACGACACGCAATTCTCCTGGCTTGGTCCCAACACATTTGTTAATGAGTTCCTACAGTCCCTTTATAGCTTTACTGTCGCGCAGCAACTTCATGCATGTTTCCAGGAATGTTGTGATCATAGATGGGTCCATCTCTGGCTTCAATTTATCCTTGCTTCTTGAAGTGGAGGCATCAGCGAAGCTCTTCTTAGCTTCCATGAAGGTTTCCTGAGTGCGCTCCAAATCAAACACTATTTCTTTTGCTAGAGCTTTGCGAACCCAAGTACTATCTTCAGGTTGTTTTCCTTTGTCATTTCCCACTGTGATTCCACTTCAGAGCACAATTTTCACATTTGGATCTTCCTCGCACAGATCAAACCTCATCATCTGCAAGTTTTGAATCGGGGGAGGTGGTAGCGCTCCCTTGTTGTGTATCCTAGCTATCAGGGTAGGACAATCTTTTGTCTCATGATCGAACAAGGTACAGTATAGACATGATGGATGTGGTGGGTTCGTACAATCACGAGCATAATGTCCTGGCCCTCTGCAATTGTAGTATATCAACTGTTCACCAACTCTTCTAGGTCCTCCTCCACCTCGACCTCATCTGCGCCCCTGAAATCTAGTTTGCGTCACTCCTGCATTCAAGTATAGGGGTTGTGATTCAGCCTGAACTATGTAGGTGGGAGTTCTATCCATCATCAACTGATAACTCCTACAAGTGAACTCATCGTGTCTCATCGACCTAAAAAATTTATAGAACAATTGTTGTGAATTATGTGTGTACTTCTGTAACAAATAGCAGCTATCTATAGCAAGCTTTCCCCCTATTTGAAAAATCATGCAGCACAAAGTAGGCACCGCACTTGGTTCTACTTGTACTTCCGACCTTAATGGCATCAGTCCTCCTCCCGTGAGGTAATTCCTGAACACTGGGAAGTGGTCCTTATCATGACCCTGACCCTTGCATTTTAAGCACCACACCTCTTCGCACACCTCTGGTCGAGTTGTTCTGTCTTGTTTCAAACGCTGCATCTCAAGGCATAAGTTTTTCAACTGCGCGTGGATCTGTTGAACTCCCAAGTTAGGATCCTACATCAGGGTCTCATGCAGCCTCATTGCAATCTCCAGGGCCTCTGCCTAAGTCGTTAACTACTGCTGCGATAGCGCGCTCCTCCGATGTGGTGTTAGCAATGCTACAAACCATTCGCAGTGTTGTCCATCCGTTAGATTCATATTAGCTTCGTGAATCGTACACTTCAACCTCTGATCCAACTCCTAGGGAGTCTCGCCTAGCAGCATCATGATTTCCTTGAATCCAATGATCAATTGTACTTCAGACTTTGGCCTGCTAAATTCTCTATTTAGCGCTGCTTGGATATCCATGATTCTCACATGTGGATTGTCATTAGAATGCTTAATGTACCAGGTCAGTGCACAGTCCTACAGGGCACTAGCCAGTGTTGCTTTCTTTATATTGTCATCTGTAACTCCTGGCGCTTCCCACACGGCTTTTATGATGAACCAAAATGGGTTTGGTTCCTCATTTCCCACTCCCTTGAACATAAGAAACTTTATCGTGCTTGCCATATTAACTCGCGGTGGTGGCAGAGGTGGTACAGGTGAAGATGGAGGCAATGGTGGTGAAGCTGGTGGCAGTGTGGGTGGGGGTGGTATGCGTGGAATCCTCTGCCTTATCAAATAGGTCGCACATCACGGAGAGACCTTCATGAGCTCTTCCTCGTCCCCTCACAGAGGTGAAATCAAAGGGCTATTCTTTGGTCCCTTACTTCCTTCATTTTTGTAGGTTTCTCCGCTTCGCGTAGCTTCGAACATCAAGGTAATTGCATAACCCTCTTTTCACACAATAGCATTTTAATCCAAATTCAGAAACTTTACGTACTTACCTCGCGGTCCTTTGAGGAAGCATCGCTCTGCCTTGTTGTAGCTAACTAAAGTGTCTACTGCGAACTCAGTAATGAATCCTCCTATAATCAAATCAAGCCAGTGATCAACATCGTACGTGATCTGATCCTCTGATGCTTCCAATCTGTGCACCAACTCTGGGGTCCACACCATAGGACCGTTGAGTTTCAACCTTCCTTGGCTATCTGCTAGCTTCATGATCCACTCATACAGTTCAGTAGGAAAAGATGCGAAGAAGATTTCATGGATCTCTATGTACAGGTAGCATTCTAACCACTCTTCTTTTATCAGTCAAAGATTCATGTTCTCCCGCACCGCGAACTCATGGATTCTCCTATCTAACCAACCTTCAATTTCCTTCTTCGTTGGATTCCAATGATACGACATCAGACATCTCTATGCAGATTTCGGTCCTAGCAATGGAACCATTTGTTGGCTTAAGGAGGCCTAACCCATGTTTAGAGTTAATTAGCCAAACAAATCTCTACACTAATGGCCCTTTCGGCATCAGCCCGTGGGACGCGGACTGAAGTCTCACTCAAAGCAGTATGGGGAGATGCTCGAACCAAATTTCTCCACCCTGGAGATGTTTGAGGGGTCGATTTAGTCCAACTGTGAATATATTCACACATTTCACTTCATGCACTGTCTTGACTTGCGAGACTTTCATGATATGTTATAACCACCTTCACACAAACCTAACTAGGGGTTGAGATGCTTTCATGCTGCTAGGGTAGCGATCTGTGCTATTTCCCCAAGTTAAACCACGTATCTTACTTAGCTTCTTGCAATTGTTAGTTATCTTTACATAAACAGATACTTGTCTCACATTTACTTAATCAACATTATCATATAAGTTCGCACACCATATAAACAGTGAAAATGTAATTTATACCCAATACATTCAATGCAAAAAACAGTAAATGAATACACAGGAATAGTATTCTCTTTATTAATACTTCAATAATTATAGACTCAACCTGCACTGGCACTCAACTGCAAGGGTATGCGCACTCAGCTGTGGATTACTAGGCCTCTTTGCACTCAGCTGCAAAGCCTTCTCCTACTCTATGACCCAAAGACTTGACTCTACACTTAGATCTTCCACTATCATTCTATTCCATCATCATGCTCCTTCTTTTATTAATTGATTTACAACTTAGAGCCTCGCTCTATTTATACAATCCCATGGTCTGTAGACCATGGGTAGATCTCTAAAGCTGACATTACATTACAAAACTAAGGGTGGACAACCCTATAACTCATTTACAACTTCGCGCTCTGCACCCACAAAATGCAGAGTCTTTACATTGGATTTACATCTTTTGACCAAAATCTGGGCTTTAAGCCCCAACACTTCCCTTAGGGGATCCCGTGCCCAACACACACTAACTATTGACATGGATTGAGCATAACGTCGACACTGTCTTGACGGACAATGTTGGGCCCATTCAAGATTGCGCGAAAATAATGCACTCATGAATTCATTATGGACTAAGCATTGGTGAGAGGGTGACTTCGACATTTGCAATCCAAAAGGGGAGACAAAAATATTAACAAAAAATCGTTAGCCAAGTAGTGACCATGGAAAGACCGATCGCAAGATCCACAGTAGGCTCCAAAATTTGAGTGCAGGAAAAATTTTGGAGGGTGTTTTCATAGCAAAAATAGACCTGTAGATTTCATGTTCACCATATGTTTGGCGGAATGAATGTCATGGTTAGACGGGGCTATGTCAAGTTCTTGATTAAGTTTTGTGTTATAGGATTTCTCTCCCTTTCATTTATCATTTTTGAGAATTTCATTAAGTTCTAAACAGAGGTCTGGATCCTAACCCTGAAAAAGTGTCTAAGATCTCAAGTTCGCTAGCACAAAGCTAAGTGAAAAATAATGTATTCACTGTGAAGCAGGCCTATGAGAGTGACTGGAAGGATCCAATCATATGGAGGTCTTATCATGGGAGCGACTAAGGCTCTAGGTCAGTGAAAAAGCAAGTTAAATTAGGGGTTGGGCACCTAGATTGATTGGTTAGCTCATGGGGGTCTTGTAGCACCTAAAGGAAGTCAGTAAGTTCTTGTTTTGTTGGCTCCATTTCCTTAAGGTTATCTAGGATATTGAGTCATGTCCTAGTAAACCTCAACTCATTTTTACCCCGGATAGGCCTGTGAAAGTTGGTAGATATGGGAGAAGGCATTACAGAGTGGATGTCTCCACTCTATGCTCCTCTATTTGTGGTTTCTCCAGAAATTCTTGAGGCTCCTCCTTTGGAGCTAAAATATCCTCTTCTGGTGGAATCTAAAGCTCCCTCTCAAAAGAGCACTGCATCGCTTTCTCCTCATCAAAATTCTCATCGCTTCACACGACTATCATTTTGAAGGAAGGAAATTACACACGGTAATTGTGTGGAGTTTCGGTGTAGCCCACAAAACTCCCAACTCTGTTGCCGGCTCAATCTTCTTCTGCAAATATTTGGAGACATGGTAGTAAACAAAGGCTCTAAAAATCCTGAAGTGAGACACATCTAAATTTCTCCCCGAGAAATCCTCCTCTGGTGTAATCATACCAAGAATCCGATGAGGACTGCAGTTTTGCAAGTATACTTTTGTGTTACATGCCTCTTCCCACAAATGCAGTGGTAGGCCTTGGTCATGTAGCATAACTCTCACAACTTCAACAATTCTTAGGTTATTTCTTTCATCTACCCCATTTTTTTGTGGGTTATGGGGTGTTGTCATCTCTCTTTGAATGCCTTCTTTCACACAGAATTTCCTTGAATTCATTCGAAACATACTCACCTCCATTGTCACTCCTGAGAGCCTTCACCTTATTGTCAGTGTCTTTCTCAACTAGTGCCTTGAATTCTACAAACTTTGAGAATGTCTCATCCTTATTCCACATGAAGAAAATCCAACACTTCCTTGAGAAATCATCAATAAAAATAACAAAATATTTGTGTCTGGAAGTGGAGATTGTCGAGAAAGGTCAACAAACATCAGAGTGAACTCTTT
Organism: Pinus taeda; assembly: GCA_000404065.3. Taxonomy (NCBI): domain Eukaryota; kingdom Viridiplantae; phylum Streptophyta; class Pinopsida; order Pinales; family Pinaceae; genus Pinus; species Pinus taeda. The sequence continues at coordinate 13,428 of APFE031748080.1, forward strand.
CGAAGACTGCATGTGCTTTGTTGTATCGCTCATGGAATGTGGATTTCAAATACTTCCCCAAGGTACAACCTTTGTAGACATTTGGCTGCTCAAGTGATCCTTTCAAGAGGCCAACTATTATTTGTTGCATAATTTTTAGGGCGCCATGGTGCAAATGGCCCAATCTCCTGTGCCAAAATTCACCGACATCGTAGGTCTACACTTTATCTGCTTTACTACTTAATGGAATGAAATCTTCCACATCCAACTTGTACAGGTTCTTCACCTAAAACCGATCTGCTTCACTTGTCTAGTGGCTATGTGTCTCAGGAATGATTTCCCTTTGTTGAAGATCACATCATAACCATGACCTTCCAAAACTATTACAAAGATGAGATTCTTCATTAGACCTAGAACAAACATGACATCTTTGAGGAGAATAGGAGATCACAACTCCCTCTGAAAGGTTATTGTACCAATCCTGGTAGCATTGTACCTCCGTTCATCCCCAAGCTCAATATGCATCTAGAGATCTTTCTCCTCAAAGTCACTGAAAACCTCTCTACTCCCTGTCATGTGGAACAAGGCACCTGAGTCCAAGTACCACACACTCCCCATCACAATGTTAGTTATGCATATGATAAGGGTGAATTCTAGCTCAAACTGTGAAGCCAATGCCTCACCTGCCGCTCCTCCTGAGTTCTTCTTACCAAAATTTTTGTGTGGAAACTTCGTAGAATAGTGCCTAAATTCATGACAATTAAAGAATTTTTTTTTTGGACAAGTCTTTCTTCTTACCCCCTTGGCTGGATTATGGTTTGGTTTGATATTTCTTCCCTTTTCCCTTCTTTCCCTTTCCAACCAATGCAAAATTTTCTTCATCCTCTGTTGGGTTTGGAGCCTGATTATCTTTTGTATTCAAAGGTTTCAGCCAGATGTATACCCCAGGAATACTGTACACCCTTCCATGCAAGGGGGTGTGGGGGGGACTTATCCCCCTCACAGGGGTCTGGGGGGGCTAATCCAACAACCCCTCGCTATATATGAGGGAATTGTATTGCATCTATGTGTATTTGTATTCAGAGTGAGGAAAAGAGAGGAGATTGAGAGCGAAGACGGAGTTACAACTGATTTGCTTTAGGTTGTATCTCTTTAGTTTGTTGGATAATATAATAAAAGAAGGAATGGTTATTTCTCAGTGGACGTAGCCCAAACTAGGTGAACCACGTATATCTGTGTCTCTCTTGTTTTATGCATTTTTTGTGTTTATATTTCTGCAATATTTTATGTGTTCCATTACTCTGTAATATATAATTTTCTAACATCCTCACCCTTGGATGAATTTCCATTGGTGATACTAATCGAGGAGGATCCTGGAGGATTGATACAGGTGGATCTTCATAAAAGTGCTAGTGGCATGGTAAAAGGCTCAAAACTCAAAGTGGAAGAATCTGGATAAAATTAGCATCACATCAAATTTCTCGTCATCCTCACTCCAACGGCATGAACGACACCCAAATCCAAGTCCAGATGAAGAATTTAGAGCAAGTCAAAGTTCAAGTTTGACTTGTCCAGGTGGCAAGAGAAGATGACATGGAAAATATCCCAGCGAATGGGGAAGCACCAAGTGGCAGCCTGCCATTGGGTCTCGCATATCACATATCGATGAAAAGGAGAAGCAGCTTAAGAAGAATCGACCCCTAGCACTGTCGGGTGCTATTGCGATATCGCATATCGCAGGTTGGAGGAGGAGCAAATAGTAAAGAATCAGTCCCTAGCGAAGACCCAGTTGCAATTTGATTTATCGCATATCGCAATCACAGAAACAAGGGTGGTGTTCAAAAAGGCCCTGACAGTAAGCGTCGATTGCAATTTTGCAATAGACGACCGGATGTGATATTTTATATTTTATGCTTAATAAACCCGACAGGTTTGCAGACATTGCAGATCATTGAAGTATGAGCTAGTCCAGTATGTCGATGGTTCCACACTGATTGTGATTTTGATGGGATTTCCGGATGTGAAATAGCATGTTCTGTGGTTAACACTCCTGTCCAGTCCATGGTTATCGCAGAGTGCTTGTGTCTTGGCTTGGACTGTCTGCCGATAAGTTGGAAATGCTAATAACCATGCCACTGAGCCTCATGTGTAGTTGAAATGGGTTTTCATTGTTGGAACGGGGCTTCACTATTACGGTAAGGTTGTTGCCATGTATCCTTCTAGCCCGATCCCCCCTGCTAACTTGGGTTCTTAAGTTAAAACCATCCGGGTTTTGAAGGGTTGTCACTATGCTATATATATGACTGTTTGTATCAGGAAAAGGCAGAGAGGACTGGCTGAATACTCAAAATTTATTTCACATAGTAGACCCTAACCATGGCAGCAAGCCATACCTCGCCTTGAGCAACAGGGAGGCTCTGAGAGGTTGCAAAAGGCCCGATTATCCAAATTGGGAGTTTGGATAAGCATTTTTGTACTGTTTTTCGCCAAAATTTCAATGGTACTATTTGTTTCTGAAGTTGGACTCTCCATTCTCTGCCTATATTTAAGCTTGGAGGTATAAGGGTTGTAATTTCTTGTTGCTTGTGCTTTTATCTATTTTATGCCACTAATTGAATGAAGGCCTCCCCACTATTGAGCAGGGCCCGAAGACGTAGTCCAAATTGGACGTACTCCGTAATCAAATTATTTTGTCATGGTTTTTGTGTTCTTATGATTATTTCTACATTATTTATGTGCTTTTAACTTCCATGGTTAATTAACTTTGTTATATGTAATTCTGATCATTTGTAAGTAAAAGATCTTGGATCAAGTTTGGTATCAGAGCAGGGCTTTGTAGATGCGAATTACATGAGTTTATGCTAACCTGGAACAAGATTTGGAAAGGAGAAGGAATGCTTAAGTCCTTGATCCTGAAGCAGGACATGCACAATGAAAAATAAACATGGCCAACGAAGAAGCTTGCTGGGAAGAGGAACAAAATTTTTGAAAGGTATTCTACAATATGGCAGGAAAAGTGGACAAGTTGTTCACAGAGTATGAGAAGGCACTTTGGCATGAGAAGAAGGATGTCGATGATCATGGATCAACAAATCAAGAAGGTGGTGGATAAGATCCTCCTCCCTCCCCGTCTTCTAGTGATAGTTCTCATCACTCTCGGCGAAATTCCAAGCATACCTCTAAGAACCCATTCTTCAAGTTAGACGTAAAGTTTGACTTGCCCATGTACAATGGAGAGTGTAGTGCAGAAAAACTCAATAATTGGATCAGAAAGATAGAGGTTTACTACCGAATCTAGAATATCAAGGAATATGGGGAAAATTCCAATTAGAATCTCTTCGGCTGAGCAGCACTGCTCTTGTTTGGTGGGAGAGAAAGTTGCAGAAAGGCAGAACAAAGTCAAGTAACCTTTTGTCCTCTTCATCTAATTTTATTTTTGCATTGAAAGACCACTTCTACCCTTTAGGTTATAAGCAAAGCGAACTTATGGACTGGAAATATCTAAGGCAAGGTAAGGGCCATAATGTGCAAAGCTTCACTGAAGAATTTCGGAAACAAGCACTGACTCTAGGCATCTCATTAGATGCACCTGAGACTGTAACTAAGTATATAGGTGCACTACATAGTTACATCAGACACTCATTATTATTGTTTGAGCCTACTACAATTTATGTGGCCAGCATAAAGGATATTCATCTTGAAAGTTGAGGCAAGAATGATCGAGATGATCAAACCAAAAAGGCACCATCCAAACCTCAACATGGAAAATTCTAGAAGAAAGGAAAAGGGAAGGATAAGAAGATTGTTTCATTCATTGAAAGGGGATGGAGCAACACCGTCTTGCACTCATTGCAAGAAAGATGGTCATGATGAGGACCATTGTTGGAAGCTGCATCTGGAGTTGAGACCAAAGAGATTCCGTGGAAAGGGGAAGAAGAAGACAATGGCAACAACACAAGACCTTGGATTAGATTATGGTGATGAGACATTGATCACAATCGTGGGTGCAAGAGGTACTCTTTCTATTAATGATAGTTCTGATTCCGTTGCAAGTACTAGTTATTTGAATGAGCATGTAAGTAATGAGCGGAAGAGAATTGAGTTATTCCACATTAGAGTTGTCATAAAACATACAAAGGTGGAAGCTCTGTTTGATTCAGGTTCCCAAGAAAACTTAATCTCGAAGTCCTTAGTGAAAAAGTTATGTCTTGAAACTAAGCCTCATCCGAGTCCATACCCGCTTGGTTGGGTAAGCGATAAAACAAAATTGCAAGTCACCAAGCAGTGTAGGTCCAGATTTGTTATTGCTTCTAAATTAGTTGATGAGGTAGAGTTAGATGTAGTGCCTTTGGACATTTGTGGAATCATCTTGGGAAGCCCATATCTACATGACAGAAAGGATGTTTTCTTTTGGCATGAAAACAAATACCACCTCACAAAGGATGGGGTAGAGTATATAGTCATAGCTGGTCATAAAAAATTTAATGCTAGCCTTGTAAGCGTAGGACAGATTAAACGACTGGTTAATTCCAGCAAAGGGTGCATGCTCATGACAGTGTGAGCAAAAAAGGCCAAGATGGTTGATGCTTTCAAAGGCCGTAATCCTGATCATAAGAAAGAATTATTTGAAATTGTTTCTGATTATGATGGATTGTTTTAGGAACCGAGAGGATTTCCCCCTAAACGAGAAATTCAACATGAGATCCATTTACAACAAGGTGCCCCTTTACGGAATGTTGGCATGTACAAGACTACTTCTATTGATATGGAGGAGATCAAGAAATAGGTGCAAGAACTATTAAATCAAGAAATCATCAGACTGAGTTCTTCTTCTTGTGGCTCATTGATTGTGTTGGTTCCCAAGAAAGATGGCACATGGAGAATGTGCGTAGATTATAGGGTGTTGAACAAGATCACGGTGAAGAATAGATACCCTCTCCCTCGTATTGATGAATTTTTAGATAAGTTGAAAAATGTTATTTATTTTACAAAGTTGGATATGCATAGTAGTTATCACCAGGTCAAAATTACAAAGCAGGATGCTTAGAAGATTGCATTCAAAACCAAACAGGGGTTGTTCGAATTGATGGTGATTCCATTCAGACTATGAAATGCTCCAACCATATTTACGAGGGTAATGAATTATTTATTAAGGCCTTTTCGTGATCATTTTGTTCTTGTATATCTAGACGATATTCTTGTGTATAGTAAATGGGATGAACATGTGTGTCATATAAATAAAGTTCTTGATGTTCTCAAAAGTGAAAATCTCTATTTGAAACTATAAAAGTGTGAGTTTGGTAATATTTCTCTGAATTATTTAGGCCACATTGTCGATAATGGACAATTGAAGATAAATCCCTCTAAAGTGGATGCAATTATGAATTAGCCTGAGCCCACGGATGTTACAGAAGTTTGAAGTTTTCTGGGTGTGGTACAGTATTGGAGAAGGTTCATTGCGAATTTCTCCATTATCGCATCCCCCTTGCATGCCTTGACTAGTGTGAAGCAGGCCTTTTAGTGGGGAGGAAAACAACAGAAATCCTTTGACAAACTGAAAGAGAAGATCAGCACAACACCAATGCTAGCCTTACCAGACCTTCAACAACCTTTTGAAATTGAAACAAATGCCAGTGGATATTGCACGGGTGTTTTATTGATGTAATAAAGAAAGCTTATATGTTACCATTCAGATACTTTTTCCCAGGCTGTTTTGAATTATCCCACGTATGACAGGGAGTTATACGCCTTGGTCCGGAGTGTAAATAAGTGGAAACACTATATGATCGCAATGAGATCATCATCCATACGGATCATCATCCCTTGCAGTATCTTCAATCACAGACCAAGCTTCAGCAAGCCCGTCAGTTCGGATGGATGGGATTCCTCCAACAGTTTCATTTGGTGATAAGATACAACAAGGGCGCCAGCAACAAAGTAGTAGATATTCTTTCTCGCCCTCCTATTTCTACATCTGTAGTTTTTCAAAATGCTTCTTCATCATTAGAAAGTTATGTTGAACAATATGCTAATGATAGTGATTTTAAAGAAATATATTCAAAACTAACTCGTGGATCGCAGGTGGACAATTATTACTTGCACAGAAATGTATTATACCACCTTGGAAAATTGTGCATACCCAGTGATGAAAGGGTTCATGTAATCTGTGAGGCCCATACCTCTCTCGTGTTTGGCCATTTTGGAATTGAGAAAACTTTATGTTATTTGCAGAGGTTTTGTTTTTGGCCTCATATGAAAAACATTATGACTTTGTTTGTAAAGGCTTTTGTGTTGTGTTCTGTTTCAAAGCCCTATAGAAAACTTGGGCTCTACACACCACTCCCAATTCTGAGTCAACCATGGAAAAGTGTGTCCATGGACTTTGTAGGAGGTTTTCCTATGTCTAGGAAATGCCACAACTATTTGTATGTCATTGTGGATAGGTTTAGTAAAATGTGTGTTTTAATGCCTTTTAAAAAGCAATTTACTGTTGAGCAGATTGCTTATCTTTTCTTTCAGCATGTTTGGGTCCATTTTGGGTTGCCCACATATATTATGTCAGATCGAGACTCTCACTTTCTTGGGGAGTTTTGGACCAATTTTTGGAGAATGATGGACACTAAGCTGGAAAGAAGTACGATATTTCATCCATGGACCGATGGGAAGACAGAGATTTTCAACCATACCATGGTACACTTGTTGTGAGGCTATTGTGGAAAACATCCCAAGTTCTGGGATGAACAACTTCCTTATGTGCAGCATGCATACAATCAAGCATCACATTCATCTACACAGAGCTCACCGTTTGAGACATGTTTTGGCTATCTACCTAGAGATCCCTTGGACATGGTCTTTGGGAAAGAGGAGGATAGCAATGGATGAGATGACAGGGACAAAGCATAGAAGTTCATTCAGTAGATAAAGGTGAATCATCAGGAAGTACAGGAGTAGTTGGAGAAGAGTCAAGCTCGGTATAAAGCTCGACATGATAAGCATTGATTTGACCATCAGTTTCAAGTTGGGGACAACGTATGGCTCCAAATCAGAAAATATAGGATGAAGGGAGAAGGAAAGAAGTTGAGACCCATCCAATATGATCCCTTCACCATATTGGAAAAGATTGGAGACAATGATTTTTGCCTTGACTTGCTTAATTATTTGCAAATGTACTCCGTAGTAAATGTAGAAATCCTGAAGCTTTATGAACCTCCATTGATTATGGATACCGAGGAGGTTGCACAGATTCCTATAGTGGATAATTTTGCACCAGAATATCTAGATAAGTTTCACGAAGATATCATACTCGATTAGAAAACATGAACTTCACGATGGGGAGATGTGGATTATATCTGTGTTGGCTTCAAAGGAATGCATCCAAGCAAAGCTAGATGGATGGAGAAGGAAAATGTGAGTGAAGATTTTCCTCACTTGCCAATGGACTAAAAAGTATTTTGGTGGTCCAAAAGCTCTTAGTGGGGAGGATTGATCCAGGAGGATCCAGGTGGATCTTCAGAAAAGTACCAGTGGCATGGTAAAAGGCTCAAAAATCAAAGTGGAAGAATCTAGATAAACTTAGCATCAACTCAAAGTGGAAGAATCTAGATAAACTTAGAATCGATTCAAAGTGCTCGTCATCCTGACTTCAACGGTGTGAACGACACTCAAATCCGAGTCCAAAGGAAGAAGTTAGAGCAAGTCAAACTTTGCGTTTGACTTGCCTAGGTGGTAGGAGAAGATGACAAGACAAAGATCCCAGTGAATGGGGAAGCACCAAGTGCTAGCCTGCCATTGGGTGTCGCATATCGCATATCGACGAAAAGGAGACGCAACTTAAGGAGAATTGGCCCCTGGCGTTGTTGGATGCGATTGCAATATCGCATATCATAGGTTTGAGGAGGAACGAATAGTAAAGAATTGGCCCCCGGCGAAGACACGGTTGTGATGTGATTTATTGCATATCGCAATCACACAAACAGGGATGGCATTACAAAAGGCCCTGACGGTAAACATCGATTTCAATTGTGTGATAGACGATCGGATGCGATATTTCATTTTATGTGCTTAATAAACCTGGTGGGTCCACAGACATCGCAAAGCGCTGAAGTATGAGCTAGGCCAGTATGCCGATGGTTCCACACCAATTGTAATTTCGATGGGATTACCGGACGCAAAATATTATGTTCTAGGGTTAACATTCTTGTTGGATCCATGGTTATGGCAGAGTGCTCATGTCTTGGCTTGGACTATCGGTCGATAAGTTGGAAACGTTGATAAACATGTCACTGAGCCTAATGCATAGTTGAAATGGGTTTGCCTTGTTGGAACGAGGCTTCACTATTACGGTAAGGTTGTTTCCGTGTATCCTTCTAGCCCGATCCTGCCTACTAACTTGGGTTCTTAAGTTAAAATTGTCAGGGTTTTAAGGGGTTGCCACCATGCTATATATATGATTGTTTGTATCAGGAAAAGGTAAAGAGGACTCGAAAAATACTCAGAATCTATTGCACACAGCATACCTTGACCTTAGCAACAATCTGAACCTTGCCTTGAGTAACAAGGAGGTTCCGAGAGGTTGTAGAAGGCCCGATTATCCAAAGTAGGAGTTTGGATAGGTATTTTTGCATTGTTTTTCACCAGGAGTTCAGTGGTATTGTCTGTTTTTGAAGGTGGGTCTCCATTCTCTGTCCATCTTTCAACTTAGAGGTATAAGGGTTGTAATTTCTTATTGCTTGTACGTTATCTCTTTTATGCCACTAATTGAATGAAGGTCTTCCCACTATTGAGTAGGGCCCAGAGATGTAGTCCAAATTGGACGAACTCTGTAATCAAATCATTGTGTCATGGTTTTTGTGCTCTTCTGATTATTTCCGCATTGTTTACATGCTTTTAGTTTCCATGGTTAATTACCTCTGTTATATGTAATTCTGATGCATATGTAAGTAAAATATCTTGGATCAGGTATTCTACCTAATCTCCTCTTGTACCAAATCAAACCACAAGCATTCCTAGTTTTGTAATTTCTCCCTCCCATTCACTGACTCCTTGTAGTTATGCTAGATTTTAGGAAGGCCTAGAAGAGTTAGGCTCATTGATCATCTTTTGAAACATTCACATCAACCCCTCTAAGCTCCCCACAAACTTGGGTACATCTACTGAGATACTGCGGAATAATATGATTCTTCAACATCTTGATGTTTCAAAGTTTGTCTTTAAGGGTCAATTTTCTATGATCACTGATATTCTCGAACAACTCTATCAGTACCTTCCACATTGTGAAAGGAGTTTCTTTTCCATGGATATTTGAGAAAATGTGGTATTGCACTCCCTCCAAAATTATTCTCCTTGCCTTGGCTACATTTTCCTTCCATTGAGCTAGGTTTTGGGCATCAACTAATCGTGATTTTGCAATGTCTGCCTTGACATATTCCAACAATATGTTGTCATTAAGCACTACCTCCATGCAATGAAATTTGAGTTTCCTTCCAAGGCATACTCCAATCTCAGTCCATTGAAGGCTATTCTCCCAACTCTGAAGAGATCCTGCTACACTAAAGCTACAAATTTGAACCTCCTGAGAAACAACTTCGAAATTCCTACTCTAATGTGAATCATGCTCTGATACCATGTAGAAATATAGTGATAGAATTGCAACTGCTCAAGAAATTTTAATCTAAATGAAGAGATACAATTCTACCATACTGATTTGTGGAATTCAATTCACAATTTAGAACAGCAATCTGAGACATGCAATCAAAAATAATACACATGCACAATAATTTTCCTAGGGGAACCCAACTGGGAAAAAACCCTCAAGCCTATTCGCATTAATCAAATGAATAGAGATGTATTACAATTTCTAGCTCAATCTAAGCTCAACCTATAAGTGAATAGCCTATATCTCTGCTCAATAAGAAGCTCTGAACTAGAATTAGTCAATTTCTGCCTCTGCTTGAACTCCAATTTCCTTGCGCAAATCCTAGAGAATTAGCCCCTATTTTTAGGAATTTCCTCCAATTGATTGCACAATTCCCAAGGTTTGATCATCTGACTGCATGCAACACTTATACATTGAAACTAGTTTACAACTTCTTGTTACATTGTCTTGAAATATCTACCACAACTGGGAACACAAATTCTCTGCCTGCACTAGTTATTTTAGGTTGATTGATTAGTTAACTGGATGATCACTGAGTTAGACTGTTGTGCCACTGCACAACTGACCTTCCACTAGTTCCTCCAACTGTTAGAATTAGTTTAATTGAACTCAACTGGATATAACTGAACTAGATTACTAAAATTTAGCAATCACACATGCTTAACTAAACTCCAAGCCCTCTAACTCAAATTTACTGAGCTAACTGAGTGACAAGATCCATGTCACACAAGTTAACTACATCTAAGTTGTTTTTTGATGTGGAAATTCAAATTTTCTTAATTTGACCAAGGCAAAGTCAAATTGATACTTTCTTGCTAAACTTCTCAACAATTGTGTTAAGCATGCTTCACTTAAACGATATACCTCAATAGGAAGTATAAGACTTAGCATTAACAAAATAGATTTAAAGTTAATAAAGAACAACATAGACCTAGTCTTTGACATTATTTCTTGTTTGCTTGGAAGATATCTTTCAGAAGGCCAGGTGACAAACTCAGGAAATGGGTGAGTCTAGGGTATGATAAATTGGGCCAAGTAAGACTCCCACATTAATGACATATCTTGCAAAGCTTGAAAACATTGATATGTGGAGGCTCAAATCTCATACAAATCAAATTTGCATTGAGTTTCATGAGTGTCAGTCTCTCAATCAATCAAAGACAACTTGTCAAAGTTAAGAGATGCTTTGGGTAAGGGTTTAACAACTTTGCCCTTCATGTATACAATTTACAAATTAAAATGTAATCGAAAATAGAGTTACCAGTTACAAACTTTGAGACAAAAATTTGAAATAGCAATAAGCGCCAAGATCCTATATGCTTTTTCATGTTTTCAATAGTAAAAATCGACTCGCAATGTTGTTTTCTAAAAACCCATATTTTGAGTAAGGACAAAATGTGACTCCTCCTTCTCCCCCTTCTTTTTTGACAGGGCCAACATATCTTCAAATATGTACACTTTTTAACACAATGAAGAAAACAAAGATCTTTATGTCATTTAATGAAAGCATTCACATCCCATAACAGAGGCAGGGCGTGTCTAATGAGAAGTGGTAGACAGAAAAGTTATATGACAAGTCACAAAGAATTTACTGCCACGTGATGGTACTTAAATACATTCACCGACAAATGACACAAACCATTTTTACATTGTAAAGTTGGCGCTAAGGAAAGCTTTAAGTGGGAGGTGGAAAAATCCTGCGTATGTAAAATATGTTTCGCAGATTCCCAACATGGCCTTCGCCTTCGACAACATAAAATTTACCGTCACACTAACTGGAGCTAAGGAAAGCTTTGAGTGGGAGACAAAAAAGTCCTGCATGTGTAGAATATGTTTTGCGGATTCCCAACGTGAGCTCTGCATTACCTTACGACAAGTAACAAATAATATACCGTCATATTGGCTGGAGCTAAGGAAAGCTTTAAGCAAGAGAGCAAAAAATCCTACGTATGTAAAATATGTTTTATGGATTCCCAACACGAGCTCCACATTACCTTAATCGTGCTAGCATAATGATAACTAAAAAAAAATTATACTACTATGCAACTATCCCAGTTATTTATTTATATAATATATCTATTTATGATAATATTTCATATAATATTTCACATTTGATGTTCATTTACATTTACATATATTAATTTTAATTTTATGTTCTATATAATTGTGCACTCACCTGATCAAAGGATATTGCCAACAGCTTGAAACTCAAACCCAAACATGCCTACACAACTTATATAGTGGGTGGCATTAACCACAACTCCATTACATTTCATTCAATGACTACAAGATTTTGCTCAACAACTACTCCATTACTTTCATACATTTTCATCTCCCCGTAATGGAATGTCTATTCCCATATGTCATATGGAAAAAACCAATGTCTTACCTACATGGAAAAAAATCACAAGAATTTAATCAATGAATCAGGGTTGAATCCAATTACATAGCAGTTGTTTGATTATCATTTGTTTGGGGTATTCTTAGGAATTAGGGTATACATTTTAGTTGTTTAAAATAGGTTATTAATCTATAAATCAATTCAATTTTAAAAAAAAATATTAAAACATTTAATTTTAGTAAATTACATCACTAAAACTAATGTCTAATTTTCTTTTAGAGAATTTAAAAAAAGGAAAGTTATTGCACTCTAAACTATACCCCCACTATAAGAAAAAAAAAGGGGGGCATGGAGCATGTCCTAAAACTACTTCTCCTTTGCTAAGAGCTCGCTAAAGGAGCTTGCTAAAGTAAAGGAAATGCGTTAACAGCCCAAGACCTAGAGACATCTGAAAGAGTGAAAGCCTATCCCCTACAAACCACCAACATATCATTTCAGGAGCGTGGTCTTCCTTGAATAACTATGGTGAATCAGCCTGCATGTATTCCAAAATAACAGCCAGAAATAATCATTCTCACTACTAATTTGACAAATAAATTACCAGAAATATTCCCACTCTTAAAAAAACAAACTATACCCCTGCAATCAATCTATGTCCACTTAATTATTACACACGTTTAAAGCAATAACTAAATCTTAAAGTTTATCTAGAACGTATATTTATTATGTTCTTTTCTATTGGAATATTGGAAGGAAAGAACATTTGGAGGATTTCCGAGTTACTTTAATGAAAAGATAAGAGTGATGGGCACCAAACAGAATCTGTTGAAGGCTCAGTCATTCATAGGTGAAGAAATTTGAGTGAAGACCAAAGGTATTAAAGCTGTAGCATCAACCCAACCCATTGATTTTTTTTCATTATGCGAAAGCTCCCACCAAATTCCTCCATTAGTGTGGTGGAATAAAAAATTCGAAGATAGTGGAAAATTTAAAGCGATAAAGCTGCATATTCTGGAAGATTTTGTTGCTTTGATGTGAAGAATGCAACTTGTCCACTGAAAAATTAAAGATAAAGTTGCTGAAACCCAAAGTTAGTGAAAGGCAGAAGAGCTCGTGCCATTGTACTAAAAGCTTACAACACGCAAGAATTTGCCAAATGTATAAAAGTCCAAGATTGAAAAGAAAGGAGATGCTTTAGTGTTATTCTGCTTCTTTGGCATAAAGAGGGACCAGTGTTAGTACCAAAGATATACATTCGTGGCGGTGAAAGAAAACAAAAGTTGACAGGGCAGGAATCTCTTCTTTACATTGACAGCCCATTAGTCACTTTAATTATTCTCCACCGTATATTTAATAAATGTATTGGGAAAGAGAAAATGTGAAAGTAAAGCATTACCTATTCTCTAAAGTCCAAGTCTCCCCTCTCAAATCCTTCCAAACTACTTTTTGTTGAGATGAGTAGAGATGAACATGGCTCAGTTTCATTTATGTTTTGTGAATTGAGGCTTCTGTGAAGAGAGTTGTGTTTAGAGATGGTTCTTCTGGATACATCACATTATATGATTAAAGTTTATGTTTCTTGAAATGAGAAGATATGATGATCTGATAACATTGAATACAGAAAGAATCAACAATCTTGAATCAGCCAGAAAGAGAAAGAGAAAGAACCAGATTATATCTTCTCTGTTGTGAACTAGACTCTGTTAATCTCATTTTCTAGTTGGTGGGTATTAGCATTGGGAAACTGAGACAATGGAGATCGAAGGTGCAGATGCAGTTGGGGCCGGTGGGATGAACTGGTGGAAATACATGGTGATGGTGTTGGGAGTGCAAGTTCTGCTGCTCATGATATTCAAGCGTTCTTCATGGTTGTTTTCAAAGGAGGAGAGGCCTCTCAGACTCCGCCCAACTCTCTCCAGAGTCATCTCCTTCACTTCCCCTGCAGTGGCACCCATATTCAGCCCCTCTCTCACCCACAGATCATCAGCGCACCTCATACATCGCCATACATCCTCCCCCTCCTCATCTTCTGCTGAAGAAGAAGATGATCATGATGAACACAATGCCTCACCATCCATAACTTCTTCATAATTTCCAGTATTCTTCATTCCAGTTTCCATCCATCTTGCTAGGTAGCTGTGGGCATATACATAAAAACTGGAGGCATCCATAATAATATTATCTGTCCACAACATTTTGTTGGGCAGGGAAAGAAATAGAAATTGCTTGGTTGTCTTATGCTCTTTTATTATCATATATTTGCAGTTGCATGCCATTGCAAGAAAGTCAGTGTGTGGTTAATTTGCATCAACTACTAGTGCAGTAAAAACATGTATGATCAGTGGTTATAGACCTTCTGAGATGGCATGACAGTATGTAATAATAGAATCTTCTGGCCACTGCAAAATGCCCCCCTATGCCCCCTTAGGGAAAGAAAGGTGCACATGGAACATCACACCTCTTCCTTGAATTGCATGCATATTTACAGAGATTTATTTAGTCTGGTATTTTTCCACTACAGTGATAGTTTTATTTAGCTGGCCTGGCCCATCTTCTTATCATTGTATAAAGTAATATATTTATTATTATATGTAATACCGTTCTTTCCATGAATGTTTTCCTGCACCATGAAAAAGGCGTTTGCACGATGCCTCTTCTGAAAACCATGATGGCTGATTTCTGTATTTCTAAACTGCTGTCGCTTTTTCTCCGAATCGCTGTATAAATTATTATTTCAAATTCTTTTTCTATTTAACTATGAAGTAATTTGGTCAAATAAATTATTTTTTTCTATTTAACCATGAAGTAATTTGGTCAAATAAATTAGTAGGAAGTGTGATGTGATGTGCGTGGGTTGTCTAGTTTTAGAGCTGGTTAAATATATCTTTTGGAATATGATAGAGTAATTTGGTAAGTAATTTGTGATTTAATAAGAATATATTATTATGCAGAATTAAGTTAGCATATTCTTCATATAATAAAGAATATCTCTTAAATTTTAATTTTAATAGATGAAAAAAAAAAGCCATATTTCCAACTATTTAACTTTTAAAAATACCCAAAACCATATAATTTTAGTAAAAAACAAAAAACAAAAACATACTTCCAACCATCTAACTTTTAGAAATACCCAAAACCAGATACCTATTACAATTTTGCAATATCATTCAACAATTATAAACATCGCACATAAAGTGACCAAACAAATGAAGCAAGAACGAGCCATATTCGCATACATATAACATTAATCCAATTTTAAACTTCGTTACATTATTTCAAATTTTGAGTTATTTTACTTAAATTAAATTAATTGAATATATATAATTTAATATTAGTTTTAATTTTAATGGTCTAATTAATAATATTAAATTTTTCTCTCCCGACCAAGTGATGAATTGGGTAGGAGATTTATGTGTGGGGAGTAATGATTAATACATAGTCGTTGGTGTGGGGATCGATTTCTCTGTCCTCTCACAACATATTGAGTACGGGAGGCGTTAATGCAATCTGTGTGAATTCCTCATCAATTTCAAGGAGAGTGGGAGGGGGTGATCATCAAGGTTTATGGAGGGTGGTGTATTTCTCTGGCATGTAGTTTGGGTATTGCAACAGTTTGAAGGGCATAGTTTGAGCTCTGGGCACAAGAGTAGCGAGTGCAGTGGATACCTTGCCTGGGAAAGGTGGTACTTTCGTCATCAACATCACCTCCCCAGCGTTCAAGTCAGTAATTTGGTTGATTACCTTTCTGGTGTATGGTTTATGGCTTTTTCGAGCGGGAGAGGGGTTGGGCATTTGGTTATGAAGTCCATATGAAGGTCCCACTGTGGGTGGGTGGGCTCTAATTTGCATCCACGTAGAAGTCAACTTGCCTTCCTCAAGAGTTCTTCCTTGGGGCTTTGCATGGTTAAGTGCCTTCTGCAGTGAAGGTGTGCTGGCCTTCGAGTTGTCTAGTCCGTGGTTGTTCTACAAAGGGCCGAGGACGGAGAATTGAGGGTCCAGTGCCCTGTTGTTGGCTTGACATCGTGGCTCCCTATTCTTCTCTTGGTCAAGTTGTTTGTGGTCTTACTGGCATGGGTGGGGCGACTCTCAGTGGTTAATGTTGTAGTTTGTGTTGAACTACATTGGCTCACTCTATCTCTTCTCAGTAGCGTTGGTCCTGTTATAATGCGTCTAGTACCACACAATGCTCGCTCCTTTTCCTCGATGAAGCAAAGTTCAGCCTGACAGGGGGGTTGGGAGTCTTCTATGCTGGTGGAAATTGTGGTAGCGACAACCACTAGCTCTGGTCAGGGTGGTAGAACAACTGATCATTCGGGTCGGGCAGTTTCTGGGGCTCACAGTGGTCGCATTCGTGGTGGCTCGGTGGTTGGTCATGGGGTTAGCTCCTCGCAGACTCAGTAGAGGGGTGGAGCGATGCGTCGCAGGGGCATGGGTAGATGGGGGAAGGCGAGTCTGTCATGGCGTGGGCTCATGAAGGAACATTAGTGTTGTTTGGAAAATTGTCCAGATTTGATTAAGCCGGTACTGGACCACCTGGAAACCTCAAAGGGGGTGCGATATGAAGAGCATGCAGAGCTCATTGCTACGTTGAACAAGATGTGTTATGTCTCGTGTCATGTCCGAGAGCAGGTTGTGGTGGTCTGGCAAGGCTAGAATCTGTTATCCGAGAAGGTAGAGAAGCTGGAGTCATGGATGGCCCACTTCGAAGAGCATGTCAAGTGTTCCTTCTACCCTCCTCCTCCTCCAGGGACTGTTCTAGACAACCCAACTTCTATGACTTCCGATGACTAGCATGGTTACAGGGATTTTACTTGTTTCATGTATTTTATGGCGCTTTTGGCCTCCTAAGTTGTGGGTTGTGACTTTAGTTGTATTTATGCTTCTTTGTCATATGCTAATCGCGGTAGTCAACAAACCTGGTTGGGGCGAGACTACCTGCATTTTGCTACTAACCTCTTTTTTTATAATATATATATATATAGAGAGAGAATTTAAATGATTTATGTTTTCTTTCCCGAATAAAATTTAAGTCTTCTATGTAAATGTTTACTTCTAATATAAAGTTATTAGAAGCCCTTTGTCTAGTTTGCATGCCCATCATACATGTGAAGCCACAATTTTTGAATTACCGGACTGCTGCAGAAATATACAGTCTGTGAAAATATGAGGTTTTGTTTTGCCTGGTTTGCATGTCTTTCATATAATGTGAAGCCACTTTTTTTTAATGATGGAACTACTACAAAAATATAAAATCTTTTCTACCACACAACTGAAGAATTTAGGGGCAATTTTGTTTCAACAATATATTTAGAGTTTATATAACTATGCTTCAGCGATAGCTTGATATGTGTATTTTTACAGCAAAATAATGAACTATTATGTATATACTGCACAAAATTTTTGGGGCTATAAAGCCATTGAATGTTACAAGCAGCGACTCATGTATTTTGTGTTTGAATGGAAATGAAATACAACTTTTTTTTCCAAAAAGATATATATAAAGAAATGCTTTCAACATTTATGTTATTATTTTATGTGAGTTGCCTTGTTTTCTTTTAGGTTGATTATAGTATAATATTTTGTGATATTTATTATTTTAAAATATTATACATTATTTTATTTATTATTTTAAGTTTAATTTTATTTAATTTAATAACAAACACTTTTATTTTTACTATCTAATATGTTATAAAAAATTATTAAAATTGAAGTAAAATTAAAAGAAAATTTATAATTATATTTTTATAAGTTTTAAGAAATTTATTTTATCTTATTCTTTTTATAAAAGTTAAAAATTTCTCTATTAAGAATATCATTTCTAAAAATTGTGACATTTTATGTGGGTTAATTCTTTTTAAACATTTCCTTGTAATTATGTAAATATAAATTAAAATGGATGTGAGAAATGGACATGGATTCCTTTGTTTGAGGAGGGAGATTGTTTGAGGAATTGGTTATTTTAAATATCAATCATGAGTTGATTGTGTATTAAATTCAACTAGCAAAATGAAGGACATGCTCATGTGTCTTTTGGGCATATATGCAAGCAAGAAAATGAAAAAAACTTGATGGAGAGTATGGGTTGCATTGTTAAGGTGGGTTGGTCTGTGTAGACCACACACAAGCAAACCATTGTGGTCAAGTTCAAGGAGGCGAGTGTTATCATCCACCATACTCCACACACTGAGGAGAGAGGAATCCATACACATAGAGAAAGAAAAAAAAATAAGTGGGAGGTCAAGGAGGCTCATGGTAACATTTGATTCTTTAACTTAGGAATGTCAAGAGCCATCTAAGGGAAAAGTAAACAATAAATTCCTCACGATGAGGAAGGACATAGGAAGAGGAAACTCAACGGAGAGGGGGAACTCAAACTGAAAACAAATCAGCTAAAGAAGCCAAGAGGGGTTGCTAGAGGAGGATAGACAACAATGGTTTACCGAGGACTGATGAAGCTACCAAGAGTGGCTTGCCTTGGACTGAAGAACCTGTTAGTGTCAGTCTTTACAGCCTTCCTCCAGTGATCAAACATGCTCTTACAAAGTGATTTTGAAGTGTCAAGGTCAAATTTTGTCATTTCAGTGAGTCTTCAAGCAAAATTTGGGCACTAGGCATTAGGTCTAGGGTTT
>APFE031748080.1:43800-106032 GCA_000404065.3 Pinus taeda
ATTAGCAATATTTTCCTTTTTAATTTATGAAAATATTTTAATGTTTTTTTTTTTAAATCCGTGTTAACAGGATTAGGCAAGCCTAATAATATAGCTTGAGTGGGCCTAATGGTTAAGAGCATGTGGTTTTTCTAAGAGGTCACAGGTTTAAAACCAGAGGGGGTAGAGTATTTATGCCTTGGTAGATTTAACAGTGAAATTGGAGGTGGGTCCCTTGTCCCATAAACAAAGGGGTCTCATACACCAATTTGGTGTCTGGCTTGACTGTGACCTAAAAATAGATATTATTATTATTATTAAACTGATTCATTATTAACACAGACAAAGTAACAATCTTGATAAATCCCATATTGGCTATAAGGAAAACTTATATGACAAAATTTATGTTGATATTTTTCTTGGGTTATGATGACAGAGTTGTCTATAATGCGACTTTTTGGAGATTCCGGTGATGGAATCCGGCGGAAGAAATTGAGGTTAAATCTTGATTTGTTGCAGTTAAAATGGTTTTTTAATTGTATATTTGGATTCAGCACCTGAAAAACCCTTGGGACGCTTTGATTGTGCAGAAACTAGCTATCAAACTTGTGATTCCAATAAATTGCTGCCGGATTTTGATCGGAAAAACCCACCAGAAAAACTTTCAAAAAATCTCATTATAGACAACTGCTATAAAGACATGTGAAAAGGATTTAGAGACTTCGTATTTTTATTGTTTAACATAGTAATATTGTAAAAAATAAAAACCTAGCGAGAACTTGGGTGGTGCCCTTTATTTCGGACCTATGATTTTTGGGTATGTTATAACTTATAAGTATGCATTAAATGCACAACTATGGGTTTTAGGTATGTTATAACTATTTATTTCGCTTAAGTACGTATTAAATTTTTGAGATTGTATTCGATATTTTTAAGGGGGGGGTTTATGGAGTTTTTATTATATTAGGGTTTGAGATTCTCGAGTCTATGAGGATGCTACAATTATACATATTATTATAAGAATTTTTTGAATGGTACATGGTTAGTTGTACATTTTAGTAGGATAGATATAACTTTATTAACCTTGTGGTATTATTAAAAGGGAAAAAGTTTTAATATTTTCTTTTATTTTAAAGATTAAAAAGATATTATATATATGAAATTTTAGATTTTTCAAGATATAATATAATGTTAAAAATTGGGATTAAAGTGGCTATAACAATCTACTCTTTATGAGTTTATCATGTTATTTATAGGAATAAATAATGGGTGGAGATGATAACACTCTATTTCACAACCACTCAAATTCAAACCTAATTGATATGAATCTGTTTAAAATTATGCAGTTGTGGTTATATTTAATGCTCCTATTTCCTTCATGTATCCACGGTTTATACTATATGTTACTATTATTTCTTGTTATGACCACATGAATGTATCAAATGTGTGTACATACTACTTTGTCATACGATATCTTTATTTAAGGGTGGGTGCAAGTGATGATGGTCTCTCGTGGTGTGTTAGTGAGAATACAAACATGCAAAAACAATAATCTCTTAATTTGGAAGGATGATTAGAGGAACTTTCACAATGAATCTAAATGTGTTGTAAAAAGATGAGAGAGAGGGAGGGAGGGAAGGACTTAATTGGTAGATTTGGGATACTTGAATGGACTTAGTTGGTAGATTTAAGAGTAATGTACAAAAGAATTTTATGAAGCTTTGGTACAAGAAAAATAAAATAATGTTTTATGATATTTATCTTACTCAACAACAAGGCCCTAAAGTGGCACATGAAACATTCATTGCATAAAAATTAATTGTAGTATCTACAAACATGTCAAATGAACAATTTGAGGTTGAATCAACAAAAGAGTCTAGAAAAGGACTTGAAGGAGAGCCCCATGAATGGGACAATAAAAAGGAAGAAGAGTATCTAGAGTTGCATTCATCAAAGGAACCACATGGTGCACAATTTAAGAAAGAAGAACCAATATGTAAGTTTTTTGTGTATCGCCACCCTCATAACCATGAGATACAAAAACTATCCAGGTAATGTGATGAGAATCAACACACTAACTATTGACTAACATTGTAAAAAAACATCACCTAGTATAGAGGTACTGGGATAACTACAAGCAAGGAGTGGAGATAACAAATTAGCATGTCAACAATGAGTCTACTAAAAACGAAACTAGAATCGAGATCAAGGTGGCAAGGTTGATGTTGTAGCCAATATACAAATTTGAATAAGATGAATAGATATTCATGCTTTGTACTAGTTGACTATATTACTAGATCAAGAATTTTTTTATGGATAGAATATATTTTTCGAAGTGTTGAAACCTTCACAAATTTTCTATGCAAACCATAAAGTGTTTCATGATTATTTTGTAAAAATATTGATATTTCTAAGGATTTTATGTAGTATCTATACAATTTTGGTGATTTTTAACATAAAATAATTTTTCTTGTAGAATTTGGTAGAATCATCTTTAGAAAAAATAATGGAAAATGGTGAATCTATTTTCAGGAAAGAAACATGGAAAATTAGCTTCCACACAAGTTTTAAGGCTGGAACATGCAAAAGAGGATGGGTGTGTAATGTACCTAAGGATAATCAATATAGTATTAGGTACTTAGGAAGGAACCTAAGGGGGAGTAATGAATGCAATGCATCCATAATCATGGAATAAGGCCCACCTTGTAGTTGGTGGGTAACAGATAGACCCCCTAGGTGGTTGGAGGTACTATGTGTAATATGAGGAGTCGTTAGCATGGACCCCACTAAATAATCATGAGAAACCACATATACATGTGTCTCATTATATGAGATACATGGAAGACTATATTGTAATAAGAATGGTTTATGAAGTGATTCCTTTCATAAAGCATAATCAATGGAGCTACCCTAACATAAGGTATTCTCTATATTCTTGTGTGGATTCACTTTATCATTATATAGTTAATGGTTTCACATTTGATTAGTCCACCTTTACTCGAGGAAGAGTTCTAATATTTCTTGTAGTGAACCTTGGGAAGATTTATATTACCACTTTTACCTAAAAATGAACTTTTATACCACGTGTAGTAATAAAACCCTTAACTTTTGAATGATAAACTACATCCACACAAGAATATAGAGAAAACCCTTAATATAGGGCAAAACCATCAATTACTCTTAATGGAAGGAATCACTAGACCACAAGCCTTGTTTATTACAATACAACCTTCAATATATCCCATAAATCCCACCAACAACCAAATGGTTCTTATTCCATGATTACGGTCACATTAGATTAAATCACGGGGGATTCACTCAATGAACCTCTGACATATCACGTGCATTCGTGGCATACTAAACAATACCCATAATTTGACTACATATTGGAAAATTCCTCTAAAAATCACATTATTTAACCCCCTACCAATACCAACCCAATACACCTTCCCAATTTAAAAAACCCCTACTTTCACTAGATATTGTAGGTATCCATTTTTCAATTAACATTTTTTACACCCCTTTATATTTTTTCATTAAACTTGAGCTCCATTTTTTATACCTTCCAATATAAAAACCCTTTAACCCCTAATATATGCTCAATATATTATGTCATTTTTACCTCAATATATTTCCCCCAATATGAACCCACGTGGCATGGTATTGCTCCCCATTGAAGCCCCCATGGATTAGGTATTCCTTCTTAGGAACCTCCGTAGATAAAATACAATTGGATAATGTGCAGTAATTGTAGGACTTTACATAATATCATTCTAAAGGGTATCATTTTTCTTGGATTAGTGACTTATTAGGTTAACTATAGAATGTAAAGTCCACCTAGCTAGATTTGAAAAATGGATATCATCAAGCCTAGAATCAGGGGGTCATTCATTGGATGAACAAGAATGAAAAGCTTTAAACCTTTACATTGCAACCTCTCATGGACAAGTTACAAACTAGAGTTACTCATATCTCTCTTATATATTTTGATCACAATTTTAGGCACTCGAACAATGAAGCAAACATACTATCCAAAAATGGTCTCGATATGGATTGAAGCACATGCAAAGTATTTTAAAATCAAGAAGGTTTCAAAATTAAAAAAAAAATTGGCCCTTGTGTCTAATGAGGTTGGCGACACATTCAATTAATGCTCTACATATCTCTGCATTATTTTAGAGTCTCCAAAATGTCTTCAAAATATCATCCACTTTCACCTTTATCGCCACCATTTCACTCACATGTCGCAACTCCACAGCCATATAATCTTTCATTAGCGTCCATTTTCATGATTGCATGGGGTTACCTTTGTGTTTTCCAAAATATAATGATTTCTAGTATTATAAGTGAATTAAATGGTTAAAACTTAGAACAATGGCATATACTTGCTAATACTTAAAAGTGGCTTGAGTTTCATGACATGTGTAGGTCATTTGGAAGCTTCTAAGGCACCCTTATGTGGCCTCCAATGCTTAAATTCGAATTTCCTTCAAGACATGGAAGAAGATTTGGATAATGGTCAAAGAGGATATGTGTCTCATCATTACCTATTTGAGTTGTAACTCTATGAGATTTTCTAGGGATCTAGGGAGAGAATAATGGACGTCCATTAATGAGGTAGCTTCTTATGTTCTTGTATAAATAGGAGAGCCTTCTCCTTTCAAAAGCATGTGTAAAGTTGGGGAAATGTTCATGTTTTGAATATAGAATTTGGATTCTACACCATGCTCATGAGTGATATTCACTTTGATTTGGTTATGCTTGCATTTGGGGCCTCTCAACTTTCCATCTCTCATGCTTTTGGATTGGCCACCTACAATGTATGAGATTTATTGTTTTTTTTAGATTTATAGCTTTCATAGATTAAGATTTATTTCTTTCGTATCTTTTCCTATGTGAGAGGTTAAGAGTGATTGTTTTTATTTTCTTTCATATCTTTTCCTGTGTGAGAGGTTAAGAATCATTGTTTTTATTTGCTTTCTATAGAGGTTAAGAGTGATTGTTTTTATTTTCTTTCATATCTTTTCCTGTGTGAGAGGTTAAGAATCATTGTTTTTATTTGCTTTCTACCTAGAGGTTAAGAGCGATTGTTTTTATTTTCTTTCCTATCTAGAAGTTAAGAGAAATTGTTTTTATTTGCTTTCATATCTTTTCCTGCAAGTGTGAAAGATTAAGATTTCAATTCCGCGCACTGTACTATAATTGTACTATAATTTCTTTTGAATTGATTGTTGAATTAGAATAGGTGAATTTGGTTTGTCGTTATTTGGTTTCATAGTTAGGTTGATCTAAATTGGAAGTTAATTTCTAGCATATACAGTGCATGCGCACTTCTCAAGTTTTACGTAACCCCCGGGTTGACAATTAAATGATAATTACCTCAACAATTATTTTTTCACTTACTAAGTTCCACTTATTAGAAAGATATTTTTTTATTGATTTTCCTAAATCCTAAGCATAAATTAGATTGATATTTTTGTTGAATGTTATCTATCAGTATTGTAAAGGCTGAAATTAAGCTCCAAAGTGAGTTGAAATGAATTTTTAGGGCTCACTTCTATGTGGGAACCTATTTTTTTGTTAAATATTCGAGGTGTTTGTAAACCACCTTTATGAGATATAGGTGTTGGTTACATATAACACTGATAATCTTATGCAAAATGTTGAATTTTTATATGATTGGGAAAGGCCATATGAATGATTTGTCATATATGAAATGTAACTTTTTAAACTCTTAATGGAAGCTACAGACTTTTTTTCTCAAGAAAATAAAAATAAAGATATGTTTTGAGATAATCTATGCGTTTATGCATAATGTGTTGAATTGTTTCTATTTATGATTCTATTGAACATATGTTGAATTTTTTTGTGTCATAGTTCTATTAAGCATAATGGATTTACTGTGCACAATAGGGGTATTCTTAAATTTTTTGTTTTGAATGACTAAATGTTGGATAAGGACTGATGACAAGTGTAGAACCTACATGCCCTTCATCATTGTAGAACTGTCCAGGTTCTTGCAGTCCTTCATAGATATCTTTGGTGAGACTTCTCCTGCTCACTGGCGATGCCAAAAGGGGTAGTGTCTAATGGTTTTATTGGCTAATTCACTCCAAACCTAGGTCTACCCTCTATGCATGCTAACAACATACAACTCTAATATAAAAACAAAATAGAGATTAAGTTAAAGAAACACTCACATTTCCACATGCCTTATGGCTACATGCATCCTTTACCATTGAATCAATTCTTGGCATCTTTGCAACCTCCTGTGATGCATTCTTTTACCTCTACATTATATCCATTTTTGGGATGTGTTGTTCCATTTTCTTTGAGTAGATGTAGCCAATTCAAACTTGACCTTCATTAGGGGAATTTTGAGGTCTAAAATGGGACTCCTAAGGAAATTATAAAATAATAGTGGAAATAATAAAATAAGATAAGATTACATCATCAAATTTTAGAGGGCAAAAGGAAAAAACTATTTTTCAACTTATCTCCTTATGGATTTACTCTTGAGTAGCAACACGCGTTGGATGCATAATTTGATTCCTCATCCAAGGAGTACCCATGTTGCATACTTTCGATGGATCATGCTATACAAAAAATCATAAATACATGAAAAGTATTTCTCATTTTTCATGTAGAAGGGACCATCGAAAGTATGCAACATGGGCCACTATTTGGATGAGGAATTAAATTTTGCATCCAACGAGTACTCCCGCTTGAAATTTGAGTAAAACCTTAGGGATAATTTGAAAAGTAGCTTTTTAGTTTTTATTTTTTTATTATTTTATTATTTTTTAATATTTTTACTTTTTAACCCTAAAAATGGAGAATCATCCGCCATGGTTGACATCATCATATTGAATCCCATTGGTTCTTATAAAGTTTATTTTGGTTGTGAAGTTTTCTTAGGAGGCTCATTTTAGACCTCAAAAGTTCTCTAATGCCTCTTTTTATCATAAATCCATTCTTGGCAAACCCACTTTTCATGTCATATTATTTCCCATATCTTTACAACTATCATGTTATTATGACTATATATATAGTTATGCATCTCCACTTTATCTTAGGTTGTCCTTAATCCTTTTCCAACTCAAGAATATCCCTCAACATCATTTGGAAAACTCTGGACCAACTTCATTATGATTCTTAACAACTAGTGTTACCTCCCAAGGTAGTATAGAGTTAAACAAGATTTGATTAGGCCATCAATAACCCACTTTTTAATATGCGTGGAATCATGCTCTACAAGCCTTATTACTTAGTTTTCTTCCTTGATACAATCAGTATATAAAAAAACAAAGACATCATGCAAATTTAATTAGAATTAAGTATATTAAACATATCAATCATATAAAAATTAGGTTTATTGAAATATTCACCATAACATAAATTCAAATGGATCAGAATCAATCAAATTCAAATTTAATTCTTTATCATAGCAAACAATAAAAAATCTAATCAAACATTGTCATAATACTTAGTTTTTTATTTGCTAACATTGGTCTTGTTATTCTTACAATCTTTCTCCCATATATCTCAGTCATATATCTTAGCCAATTCATAGAAATAATTCCTAAGTGCACCATTTATAGAATTCAAGTTAAAAACAATTAAAATCATATCATGTCATATTGTACAAAATAAGCATCTTTTGATGCACATGATCACACAACACATTTTGGTTGGATGGTAGCCACTGTATAAAATGACAAAATATTAGCTTGCAAATTCCAATAGCTAGCATTCAATCGTCATGCACATGCTATCCAAAACTATGCTTGGTAGGGTTTTATTATATCATTTATTTCCTTAAACCCATACAACCCCAAGTGTTGTAATTATATGCTCTGATACCAATTTATAATGCACCCCTTTTACTTACTCATCACAACATGATTTTCTAGTCTAAATCAATTTAATTACTCATCACAACATGATTTTCTAATCTAAATCAATTTAAGAGTGGCAATAGTATTAAAATTTTCCACAATAAAATACCATTTGTAGAAACCATTCATCTAAACACAATGAAATAGTTTATAATCATTTCGACAAAAAACCACATACACTAATTATTTCCTAACTCAATTCTTTAACAACCTACCCAATCAAAAATCTAATGGCATAATTTCATTTAAAGTGGTGGTAGTCTTCTACCTTTCAATAAGAGAGATAACCAAGATCATTTATGATTTAGTCATGAAATAATTGAACATCAACTAGACAAGCCAATTCACATGGCCATCTCCTATCTTAAGTGGAGGATCAATCAAGATGACAAGGATAAATTATTCTTTCACATCCAATGGCTTTATTAATCTATCAACATCATCATTTCAATGATTTAGCTACAATCCATACTAACTTGAATTCATATTTAAGATCGATCTATTATATGAAGGTTCACAATCACTCATATTGCAATTTAAAAGGCATTGTTTGAAGTATATTTATCTCTTTCATCTGGAAACTAACAACAAGAGAAGATATGCATTGTACCATGTCATACATAACACTCTTGCACACTTGATATATGATCATTTTATACAAATCCATTTTGTATAGTGACATAGATACCACTTGAATCTAACATTCAAAGTGCACAACGTAAAATAAACTTCAATATGAAGACACCTAGGTAATAATGGGATTACCAAAACATAATGAGTACAATTTATTGTTCCATATTTAAACCCATCCCTACATTCCTATCAATAGGCATGCAAATAAATATATATAATCCTCTTCATGAATAATAACTTCCTTGTGTAGAAATCTAATCATGATAAAACTACTCATTCAAATTCATACATGGCCCTTAAGGGTAGTTATAACTAAGTCTTCTTAGCATTACCAATATATTGTTGGAATTTTTGTCATTGATGGCAAAGGAACAACAAGACCAACAAGGTATGTTGTAAGGACAAACAAGTTATGCTTGATATGTCATGTTGATCAGAGGTGAAGGAAATTCTTATTAGAGGCTACTTATGTTGTCATCATATGTTGTGATGCTAATTGTTATACTTTCTTGGCGGAGATGCAGGTGCAACTGAGAGGTATACTTGATGATATAGTTGTTATGGCTAGTATTCTAATGTTATGATGCTATGTTGTAATGTTCCTAAGATTGTTAAGTTGAGGATTCATACATATATATTGTGATGATGTTGATTCTTGCTATAGCTTGCAGAGCTAAGGTTGCTTGCATATATGTTGTGATGATGTTGATTCTTGTCGTAGTTTGATGCATTGTGGTTTTGTGAGATGCATTATGTAGCAGAGATCAGTATTGAAGAGGTATAAGGAAATCCAATAAAAACGATAATGCAAGACAAATATGTGATGGAAAAGGAGCAATAAAAGAGCAGCAAGAAGTGTGGTCACCATATGTGTATGAGAAGGTGATGTTGACAGAGATATGTTTCTTGTTTACAACAGGGTAAAGGAATAGCAAAGCATGATGGCAGAGTTAATGTATACACAATTGAATATGTATTATTGATGGTATTCTTGTGTTGATGTAGGTATTGTTATTCCTTGGAGGTAAAGGAAAACAACTTGTTAGATCTTGCTTTCATATGTTTGTTATGTTACGAAGGGTGTTGGTGAAAGGATGCTTGTGCTTGCATATGTTGATTAATGTTGATTAGTGAAGCAGATTGTGTGCATATGGAGTAGTGGCTAATGGGAAGCATGTATGCATATTCTTATTGAGATGGTGTGATATAATAAGAATGTTGTGAGTCAAGGAAAAGGAAAATGCATGCAAGACTATGCAAAGGAAAATGTGTGCAGAACAAAGTTGCAGACATTGTCATGCATATGCTTTATGTATAAAGTTCATTAAAATATAATTAGGACTTTGGTTGTTGTAATCTTTAAAGGTGGGCCATATTAATGCATGCTATTTGAATATGTTGAAATTTATTTTGACATGAAGAATAGGAAGGCATGTTATTTGGATATGTTGAAATTCATGTAGTTTAATATTCAAGAGTTGAAACGATTTTGGAATTGAAGAGGCGCCCTTAGAAGAAAAGAGACAAGTTTTGGAATCTTAAATTCATGTGTGTGGAATATTAACAACCATCAAAGTTCATTTACAAAATTGTGTGAGGTTGGAGGGATGAATGGTTAGATTTTTTAAGAACATAAGAGTTCATTTAAGGTGTTTATTACCTAGCACATATAGAGTAGATGTGAAGTAGATTTGAGGAGAAGAAGAAGTCGAGACAAATATGGAGGTATGCAGATTTATAGAAAAGATAACCAACACATTTTCCTTATGTATCAAGGGATTGTAGTCTCCTTTCAAGTTGTATCTTGTTAAAGAACTATTTGGATCTTGTTGAGGTAGGAGCCCCTTTTGGGTTTTAGCGTATAGGAAATTGATGGGAGTTGGAGCTTCCTTGCAAGTTGAAGTTTGCAGAATTGAGGTAGTATCCTCTTGTAGGTTAGAGCCTATAAAAATCAGATGTAATAAGGGAGTAGGAGCTTTCCTTTGCATCACAACAATAAAAAATTCATGGTTTTCTCCCTTTATAGGTTTCCACTTATAATTGGTGTCCATATGTGTCGTTATGTGTTGGTGTGGTGTTTTGGTTTACATATTACTTGTTGTTCACATATTAAATCTATTGTTTATAATGTGTTAAGTTTCTCATTTAATAGTTTAGTTAATTAGTTTAAAAGAAAATAAATTTATGTCCATGAATTTATTAAATTGATTCACCCCCTCCCAGTTTTGTTAAGTTTCCATCAATTGGTATCAGAGAAAGTTCCTTATGTGTAAGCTTAACAGTTTGAAGGTAGATTTAGTTGAGTCATGGACTATCAAAGTGTACTTATTCTTAGTATAGAAAAATTTCATGAATGGAGAGATAAGGTAAAAGAAAAACTAATAGCTTATGGACCCTGTGTATGGAAGCTAGTGTGTGAAGGATATTACAAAGACTCCCCTTCTACTCAAGAACAACAATGGAATGCTCAAGAAAAATGTAAAATTTATAATAACCTTCACAATAAATATCTTGAGACAGTGATAGATCTAAAGTATGCAAAAGAAATGATGGATAGGTTGCAACTCATGCATGAAGGAGATACTTGTGGTAGCAATTTAGAAAAGAAGAAGAAAAAGAGGAAAGAGAAAAAGGTCTCTCAGAAGGAAAGCATCCAGTCAAATGAGACCTTTGCTAGTGTGAATGAACCTGATTGCCATAAAGAAATGTTAGTTAAAGAACAAGTCAATCTTGAATTACCATTGGTTGAAATAGGTAGATTGACAAATGAAATTAGAGACCAAAAGAAATTATTGCAGATATGTGATGAAAGAGAACATGAGTTCAAGGAGGAAATTATCAACCTAAAGACACAATTAGCATAAGCAAAAGGAATTGAAGAAGTGTTTAGAAACAAACTTAAGGAGAGAGAAGAAAAATGTGAAATATTAGAAGATGAGATTGTTTCGGATAAAAGTGAGATAGATGAAAAGAAAAGGTTGTATACAAAGTTATAAAAGAAGATTGTCTCCATAAGGAAAAAAATAAAAGTGTAGTAATCCAAAGGTAGCCACAAAAGAGGATACAACAACATAAAAAATGCCTATAGTAGAAGAAGCAAACAAAAACAAGAAGAAACATCAAAAACTAATGAATAGGGTGAAGAAAGGGTTCTTTGCAAAATGGTCGTTTTCTCATGGTGATGAGTTGAGAAAATTCGGAAGATCCCAAAAGGAAATTCTTTACTCCCTTGAAAGATATCAAGTGTTTTTCTTGCCATGAACCTAGACATGTAGCAGTAGAATGTAAGAGAAAGAAACAATACTAATGGACAAAAGATGCAACAAACAAGAAGGTTCCCTTAAGCAAGCAAACATAGAAGACAATCATCCATCAAGTACATAAATCATTTATATATTTATTTTTATTTATGTAATGAATTTGGACACAAAGTTTTTGAATTCAAAATGTATACAAAGAACATTAGCACAAGAAGGCACACATCATTTCCTCCATTTATTGCTAAAACAAGATTCTGTAGATGCAAAAATCTTGGCCACAAAACCAAAGATTGCAAGCTTCCATGTACCCTAAAGAGCTCTAGACAGAAGATGGAAGTAATTCCAAGAAGTCCTAACAATGAAGGAAATGTAGACAAAAGAAGGTAGACCACTAAAGCATGGAAGAGGAAGAGAAAGGAGTAGTCGGTGACTTCAATGATTTGACGTCAGCTTGGTCTCAGGGGGAGCTACTCATGAAAGCAAAGAAGAATATCGCTAATGTCATAGTTAGAGGAGCAATAGTCATGAAACGTCAAATACCAGGGGGAGAGCAGCCCCAAAAGTTGACAACATTATGGGAATGAAAGAAGAGCATCCCTATGAGAAAAGGCAAAAAAATTGAGATGGTTTGTTTCAATAAGAAAAATGTTTCCAAGAATGAGAAATATTATTATTAAACCCAACTACCATAACCAACCTCCATAGTATACTTTCATAAGTGATGAACAAAGAGGAAGTATTTGTGAAGCACATGCCAATTCTGATTTGAAGAAGAATACAAGGACCTACTGTTTGAGAAAGTCGTGAGAGCACCGCTTAGATCAAACTTGAGTGTCTAGTATGTGGGGTTCATGTGAGTATGTTACATATGGTGAACTACTAAAATTTGACATGGAAATTGTGATGTATGAGCTTACCATGCACTTCAATCCACATTGTGTGGAAGCATGCAATAATTTAGGAGTCATTTACAAAGACGGGGATCATCTTGACAAAGTTGTGGAGTGCTACTAGATAGCTTTGTTGATCAAGCCTAGTTTTTCATAGTCTCTTAATAATCTTGGTGTGGTCTACAATAAACCATCTCCAGAAGAAAGACTCATTGTAGAAATAACGACTCTTTCTAATGGATTCAACACCTTTGGAAGCTTCAATTTGCAAGATGGCGAATCAATAAACGATGTGTATACATGGAGCCATGAGGAAAGGATTGCATTCAATCAAACAATGGATATCAATCATGGTGTCATGAGGAAGGCTTCTCCATTTATTGACCACCAAAGTTACCAAAACACCCAAATTATAGAACATCAAAGCAAGAAGCTAGATGGTCAAAGCTATTGGAGAAATCGCCAATTTAAAGCGTTGTTATGGAGACTATGCAGACGAAGAGAATTCTAATTAAATATGACAAAGGCAAACAAATATACAAACAATTCATCATTTAATATTGTGACTCGGTCTTTGAATCGTGTTAAAAAGAATATCAAACCAAATAAAATGTAATTGAAAATGCAGTAACTAAACATTGTGTGTAGAAGAATGACTAGCACAGAACTTTGAGATTGAAAAATCGAAAACTATGTGGTATTTAAATTGTAGAAGAGAACTGAAAGAGGAGACTAAAAGGAAGCAAAATTTTGATTGTACAAAGAGACTTGAGTGACCATGAGAGTATGTATTTGTAATGGTGTGGTTATTGGGATATGTATATTGAACATTCAAAAAGGTAATGTAGTGGAATGATTATGGCACAGAGAGACAGAGGCAGAACGGATAGAGGCTAGAGGAAGTAGTGGTAGAATGAAGCGTTAATTAGTTGGAATGCAGAGAGAACGTCATACGAGGAGGTGACACAGAATTAGGTTAAAAGTGTGTTAAATATATGGTTGGTGTGTCATAAGAACAATGATCAAATTGGCTCAATCTTCTCGACAATGAAAAGCGTTATTATGTTATGCCATTTATTCGACAACATTATATGATATGTGTTATTATGAATTTCCATGACAATTCCATAACAAGATATAAACCATAATATGCGGAGATATATTTTGCGTTACTGGAATATACTCAGTTTCCTAATGTTGATATATTGATGTATAATGCCAGCGTAACCTTTGTAGAATTGGCAGCATTGTTATATTAATGTACAATGGTAGCGTTGATATAATGATATATAATGGCAGCATTAAATGCATATTACAATGGCCTATGTATATGTGTGTTATATGTGAAGTGGTATCATACATTATACTGGTGTTATATCATGTGTTATTTTTATTTGTTGTGCGTTATGATGGATTATGTTTTAATATATGGGTTGAATTACCATACTCGAGCAGTAATGCAGATTGTTATTATTGTGGTGTTGATGGTTATGATTTATTCGACATATATTTATCAGATGGTGCATTGTGTTATTGGTGTATTATATGGTGTGATATATATATTCAACATCCATGTATAGTATTAATAAATTCAACAGCGTTATGGCATTAATATATTGATAACACTACCCAAATGCGAGTGACAATTAAGGCATTAATGAGGATTACACTGGTAGGCGGCAAGAGGATGAGCCACATGGCCATCTGCGTTCCCTTCCAAGCCAGCTTGAGCCGAATTCATGGCCGCCTGCAAACATCATTTAATGGGTGCTCGGGCCGAGAACTACCCATTATGTGCACAAATATGGATTCCCCTCCCCCCTGCTCCATTGCAATTGTCCGCCCCAAGCTGCTGAACCCTGTTCTCGCACTGTCACCAAGAGCCATTGCTAGTTAGTGAGTTTTGTTGACCTTAGCAATGGGCATCACTATTCTCAATCCAGGCTTTGCAATTTGACTTCCGCCTAGCCTTCCCCTGTTCATCCTCTACTCAATTCCTCAGCCATCTCTTCCACTGATAACTCGACTTGACATTCTGCCATAGCTCACATTCGTCATCGTACGAGAAGCCGAAGAGGTGGAAGTCGTGGTGGTAGCGTCTGCCCTCCGGCAATGCCAAGCCCTGACTCTGCATCCCCCTCCCCTTCCCTTGAAATTCCTTACCCTCATAACTTTGTCTCCGGCAGGTATCCTGATACCCGCAGTGGTCGGGGACGCGCACAAATTCGAGGAGTTTGCCATAGAGATGTCACGATCCACACTGTCAACTTCCCATTGCCCCCTCACCCAGCTCCCCACTCGACCCCATTTCGCTTCCGTAGCACCCTGAACAGGCTGGTCATTACTGCCACCATTACCATTATTTTCTCTTAAGAAAATGAGCAGCAGGATGCCCCGTCGGGAAGTACTGGAGCGCAGCAACAGGAGGCACGCGGGCTCAGGAATGGACGAGATTCTGGAAAGCAATCGATGGACGAGGAAATGGGTACTCTGCATGGAAAGGCCCTTGGTGACGATCAGC
This sequence comes from Pinus taeda, assembly GCA_000404065.3. NCBI lineage: Eukaryota > Viridiplantae > Streptophyta > Pinopsida > Pinales > Pinaceae > Pinus > Pinus taeda. Next base: position 58,982 of record APFE031748080.1, read on the forward strand.
ATGTAGCGGGAGGAAGTTCTGGAGACACGCGACCACCAGATGGCAGCATGGTTGAAGTGTCAGGACTCCATGCAGCTACTAGCAGCTCTGGTGGCATCCAAATTGCTTGTGGGCCACACAACGGCATGTTGGAGGAGGAGGATGACTGATACCAGTATGCGTGCCTCATCGAAGAAGAGCCCGCCCCGGACGAGCTCAAGTGACGACGCATGGCAGCCAGGTGCCACCCATATGCCAACGGAGGTCTCCTTTGCTGACTGGCTCTTTTCTGTTATGACTGTTCTGTTGGAACTTCTCTGGGTTTATGATTATTCTGTTGGAATCTCTCTTGTTTTGTTATTTCCTGTTTTAAAGACTAATATTCCACATTTGGGTATTTTTTGCCTTTGCGGACTGGTTTCCCCATTGATGGGGCAGTCAAGTTATTTTCTAATAGGCAATGTTCAGCACTGCTGAGGCATGTGCCTCATTGTAATCCGATTTTGTTACATATTAATAGATTAACTTTACTTAGAAAAAAAATATATATTTATTGATAACACTACATATTTATTGGCATTAGTATATTGACAACCTACATATTGGTGGTGTTATTCATGGATGTAAATTACGTTTTAAAATTCAATTAGGGCAGATGTTGAACTATTCAATTTTCAACACTAGAGTGTACATTGTTTGGCATGTGGAATTGAGATATGAAGTGAGAATTTAGAGTTGTAATTATGCATGCACAATAAAAAAAATCATCATTAAAATACAAAAGAACAATATTTTACCATAGGCAGAAACCCAGCAGTTACCAGGTTCATTTTTTTTTAACATAAAATCTCTTTTTGCCACATGCCAAAATGTCTAAAATGCCAATAAGACATTATTTCCCAGCTCAAATATGTTAATGAATATGTTAGTGAATATTAATATTTGTTGAGAATCTAAAGGAAGAGTGCAATTTTAGACCAAGATACTTAAAGAAGGCTTATTTTGATTTGTCGCTTGACGGTGGAATCTTCAAAATGGTAGTTTTGTTAATTATTAGAAAGTTTTTTTTCGATTTTGTTCCTTATTAGCTAGGAGCCCTAAGATCGGAGACAAAAGTCCACGAGAAATTTTCAACATGCATGTGGCTATGACATCATGATATACGCTAATGTTAATGCATCATTTCAAGATTACCGCGATCCCTCTATTTTTTCACAATGATCTTTTGTGCGAGAAAATTTACATGAGGTATCTTTGATGGGAAGATATCCATGGGACATCATCCATGTGCATTTTACGGGATACTAAGGAGTGAAACATGGGGCACCTCTCTTGAAAATTATTTATAATCAAAACAAAATAAGTAGTGTAGTTATATTTCTCAATACCAATCATTTTCTCTTGAATCAGCTAATTTTCATTTTTGGGGATGTGAAAGACTTTTGATTGATATTGTAGGAAGTATAGTAATTTTTTTTGTGTTTTACTCAACCTATTGAGAAAATCATACGATTTGGGCAAAGTTTTATTCAAATCACAAATTGAAAGTAGAAGCGTTGATATTTGTCAAATCCATAACTTGGAGAGTGAACATGCAATTTATTATTTGTTTAGCAATTAGCACATTAATGATCTCATCTTATATCCATTTGATGTCTAGAATGAAGAGATTCTCATAAATTGGAGATAACCTTTGCTATTACAATGGAATCATCTTTGCTAGTGTTGCTTTTTTGAGTCGTTAATGACACATCGTTTATTGCACTCATTGGTTTTACCTATTTTGTTGCCTTCATTTAATTCATCCTCTGCAAATGGTACTTGGCTAAGTGCTCATGCATCTTTGTACTTACTTTTTTTCATTTAAAAGAAATTTGTTTCAAAGTCTTGGTGAATAGCATTGGATATTGAGTGCAGTGGTCATCATCCCATTGAAGAATGATTACCAAGCACAAAATTTTAGATCAAGCTACATATTCCTTTAATAATATAGATGTAACTATGTAAAAGTAGGATAATGTGGTAGAAGTCTTTTCAATTCCTTGTCGTGTTTGGATGCAAAAGATTGTTGTAGGCTTATTTTCATAACTATGAACTTGACTAGTGGCCTATTGTAAAGTTGATAGTGAGCTTGTTTCTTGACAATTTTCTACAAAGGGTGTTGGTGAAAGGTTTCTTTTGCTTGCATATGTTGATTAGTGTTGATTAGTGAGGCAAATTGTGTGTATATGGAGTAGTGGCTAATGGTAAGCATGTATGCATATGATGATTGAGATGTTGTGATGCAAGGTAAAGGCAAAGGAAAAGGCATGTAAGACTATGACAAAGGAAAATGTGTGCAGAATTGTAGAGATGTTGGATTGAATATGTTTTGTTTATAAATTCATTAAAAGTTGATTAGGACTTTGGCTATTGTAATCTTTAAAGGTGGACTATATCATGCATGCTATTTGAATATGTTGAAATTTATTTTGACATGAAGAATATGAATGCATGTTAAGATGTTGAAATTCATGAAGTTTAATATTCAAAGAGTTGAGATAGTTTTGGAATTGAAGAGACACCCTTGGAATGCAAAGAGACAAGTTTTGGCAATTCAAATTCATGCGTGTGGAATACTAACAACAATCAAATTTTCTTTATAAAATTGAGTGAAGTTGGAGGACTGAATGGCTAGAGTTTTTTAGAATGTAATATCTGATTTGATTTGTATATTAATTGGCACACATAGAGTAGATGTGAAGTAGATTTGAGGAGAAGAAGAAGTAGAGATAACGATGGAGGTATACAGATTTATAGACCATGAAACAAACACATTGTTTTCTTTATGTATCAGGGGATTGTAATCTCCTTTCAAGCTGAAACTTGATAAATAACAGGTTGGAGCGCATTGAGGTAGGAGCCTCCTGTAGGTTGGAGCCTACAAAAAATCAGATGTAATAAGAGAGTAGGAGCTTGTCTTTGAATCACAACAATAACAAACTCTTGATTTTCTCTCATTATGGGTTTCCACTTATAGTTGGTGTCTATATGTGATGTGATGTGCCGATGTGATGTTTTGGTTTACATATAATTTACTTCTTGTTCACATATTAAATTTGTTGTTTATAATGCCTTTAGATGCTCATTTAATAGTTCAGTTGATCAGTTTAAAAGAAAATAAATTTTGTGTTCATGAATGTACTAAACTGATTCACCCCTCTCCCCCTCCGTAGTCAAGTTTCCATCATATACCACCAAACATACATATTTTAACATTAATTAAATTCCTTCATAAAAACCATAAGATAAATTCATATTAGCAAACATCTACAACACCACGAATGAAATATATCTTTATTTTTAAGGATGGAAATTCTAAGGAACACGGTTAATGTTTGTAAACCCATGCATTAAACACCATATACACCAAATAAGAAATAGCTTCCTAAATCAATAAAGCGTATATCCTTCCATATGAACAACGCATCACTCAACATACCACTTGACCCCCACAATCAATAATGTATAACATTTAAACATGTTAGAAGCTCTAAAAGGTGGACACCACTAAGTTTTCATGGCAATACCAATGCATAATCAAATATAAGCATTTACAAGAACATTTAAACACCTTGATAATGATTATAAACCATTTTCCAATTCATCAAACAAACTCAACAACAATCTCATAAAATTTTCTATATAAAAGGTTTAATCCCTTTCGAAAAAGACAATCATATATATTAAAATTTGAAGTGTTTAATATCATGACTTTAAATTCATAATAATTATTTAGATATGAAATTCGAAACTCATTAAAGTTCTTACAAACTTAAGAAAACAATCATTACCTTCCAATGTTCTTACCTCATTATTCACATTTGTATAACTCCACAACATGTCACAAAATATTCGCAAAATAAACAAAATTGATAGAATACCAAATTATGACATAAACATCATATTATATTATATAAAAAAAATACCTTACAACATTCTTTAATATCCTTTAATTATTGATGGCAAAACATTCTACTATACAACATTCACAAACTATGAGAGTTGCGAGGGAATTAATATCACCTCTATTAAAGAGACCAATGAAAATAAAAGATAGAGGTTAAACTCAAATCTAAACATTCATTATACATCATCAAACACATTAATAAATGTTATTTTTCATTCCTCACGGTTATTACCCACTTAGGCCATCCATGCAACCTTTAAAACCCTTAAATTTATTGAAAATATTTCAAGAAGTCCACTACAATACATGCTTGTGGGTCCCTTTGTAAAAAAATAGAATTCCTAGCGGTTATTACCCACTTAGGCCATCAATGCAACCTTTAAAACCCTTAAATTTATTGAAAAGAGTTCAAGAAATCCACTACAAGACACATTTGTGGGCCCTTTGTAAAAAAATAGAATGCATATGATGTGATTGTGAATTTCTCATGGAAAACGAAATAATATATCACTATTATTCTTCACAATAGTGGTGTGCATATTGCAAAATGCTTGGAAAACTTAAGAAATCGGGGTTGTGAAAACTACGTGAATTCATCCAAGGTAAAACGCTAATTTAGGAGTGGTCAAGGAAAGGATCGGTCATCTAGAAAGTTTTAAACTTCCTTCGATAACAAGCATATCAAAACTATATTTTTCAAACACTTAAAAACCCCTCAGGGGTGTTTGATAAGCACCTTTCTTTTTCTATGCATCTTGGCATTCTAATGGCCCATACCAAAGTTCTCGAAATGTCGCTTTTCGTTGAGGGGAAGCACTAATAACCTTTTAAATGATAAATAAGGGTGGAAAACAAAAATATATATAACAATAATATATATTTTTAAATGATTTAGATCTAAGGTTTAAGAAAATATTTGTGTTATTCAAATTCAAGTTTGTGTGATTTATATTTGGAATATTTGAAACTCATTTGGGAAGAAATCACATTGGTAGATTAAGGTACTTTAATTTACCAATGTGATTTCTTCCGAAATGAGTTCCAAATATTTCAAGATATTTGTGTGTTTAACTTTTTTTATTTTTTGTGTTTTCAAGTACTTTTTTCTAGATCCAATTTAGTATTGGACGGGGTGTTTGCAGCTGTGTTCCTATGTATATAAATATGTTTATAAGATATTTGAGTAAATTGACAAAATTTGGATTTTTTCAAAAATAAGAAAAAGAGCATAGTTTTGGATTCTTGCTACTCCTTTCATCCAATTTATGTCAGTTTGAGAATCCCCATATGTGTATGAAGGTGATTCCTTGTGAGATGGTTAGTTGCATGAGAAATTTTAAAGAAAATAGTTCAGCATTTGTTTGCAACAAATGATATTGAAATGTGAATATTTCCACCAAACTTGATTTAGGGACCAAAAATATGCTCAAAAATGGAAGTGCTCAAAATTTCATGAAAACGATGCCAAATTGTAGATCGCGTCATTCTAATTCCAACGACACTTGAATTGCCCAATCTAAGATTGTATGAGAAAGTTATCACGTTCTAATGTTTTGGCAAAAAAAACAAAAATCAACTTGCAGGGTTGACTATGCAAACCGTACACTGACGTGGTGTTGACGTCAATAGGATGACTATGATGTACAGATGACATATGGGCCAATCCCATGAGGGAATGTGGCGCACGGTTATTGGGTGTACGTTTGATGTGGTGGATTAGTCATATGCCACCATGTGGGCCAATCCCATGCCACCATGTGGGCCAATCACAAGCCACCACGTGGGCCGATCAAAGGGTGTCAGGTGGCCCTATGAGAGGTTGCCATGTGTCCCTGGGAGGTGGAACAAAATTTGTTTATTGCGCCAGATGAGCCTCCACCAGGCTCAAACACATGACCTCCAACTAACCAACGAACCGCCTAACCAATAGGCCACAGGTGGTGCTCATTAACTATGGGTCGGTTGTTTATATTTAAAATGCAATGATGAAGTGGTTAGGGAAAGGGAAGGTTAGTCGGTCGTTCCCTTGGTTTTTAGTAACACATATGACCAACATGCAGAATAAATGGGGGCGCGAGCGCGTAGCACCCTATCGTGTCGAAGGTCAAGGCACATGATATAATGGAACTGGGAGTGGGTCAAGCGAGGGTGCATGGCCTATGGCTCACGACCCTTGGCCATGTGATTCCCATACGACCGAGAGCGCAGAAGTCGGAGGGGGCTTCGACCATTAAATAAAAAAACAAACAAACAAACAAAACAAACAAAACGAAACAAAACAAACGAAAAAACTAAAAAACTAAAACTAAAACTTAAAAAAAAAAAAAACAAAAACAAAAACAAAAACAAACAACTAAAACTAAAACAAAACCTTTGCCACCAATTGCAATTGAACCTAAGACTGGTGGTGTGACATTATAGCGGCCCAACTAATCGACCTTTGTCACTTTTGTTGAACTTTTGCAGAGCAAGGCCGGTTTGTAGAGAAGTTTACAAGCAGTTTGAACAAGGAGGCCTATCTTCCTCATTTTTCAACCTTTTTGAGCTCAAGAAGAGACTAAACAGGGGTTTTTGAGCATTTTGGATGTAATGGAAGTGTTATCTTTATATATTGAAGCTTGTATGTTTATGTATTGAGAATTTGAGCATATAATAAAAAAGGTCACCATTGGAAGCTAGACTCGGAGATGTAGCCCAAGAGGGGTGAACTCCATTATCAGTTTGTTGTGTTTGATGCTACGTGTTTGTCCATTTTTAACTATTAAAATTTTGCAAATTTTACTTAAGTTTGTGTGCTCTTACAATCATGATCAATATCGTTAAAGACATAAACTAGGTTGCAAATCATTTCATGAAACCATCACTTTTAAATTTTGGATCAGTTTGGTATCAGAGCATGGTTTTTGTGAAGGTTTGATAGAATTTTCAAGGTTTGAATGCTTACAAGGTCTAAATTGAGAAGAGGAGGAGCAATTGAAGAACATAACCCTCAAATTGTCTTAGGAGGCCATAAACTCCACAAGTCATGGCACATGAAGAAGGAAAAGGACAAGAGCTAATGCTTGGGGATGAGAGAGATTTTAGAAAATCTTTCTTTGATATGACTGAGATGTTGAAAGTGTTGTACAATGAGAGAATAACTTGCAAGGAGAAAGTTCTAATCAACCAAAAGGTGATGATGGTAATGGGAGAAACCCTCCACATCCTCCTCCTCCTTCACCTCCATCCTCACCTCCTTCTTCACCTCCTCCTTCACATAGACCTACTCCTCCTACATCTCCAAGAGGACATGCTAAGTCTCCTTTTATTAAGCTTGATGTCAAATTTGAATTGTCAATTTACAAAGGAGAAGTAAATGATGAAAAGTTAGATAATTGGGTTTGTCAAATTTAATTCTATTGCAAGATTCAAAATATTGATGATGATGTTACACAGATCCAACTTGCTTCTCTTCACTTGGAAGGTGCAACTCTCATCTAGTGGGAGGCCAAAACTCAATAAGACTTGAAGAAACATGGTAAAGTTATCTCTTCTTGGAATGATTTTATAGCTACATTAAGAAGTCAATTTCATCTATTATCATACATGAAAAATAAATTATGGATTGGAAAAATTTTAGACAAACTAAAGGTCAAAGTGTCTAAAGTTACACACAAGAATTTAGAAAAAGAGCATTAATCTTGGGTGTTAATTTGACCTCACAAGATACTCTCCTTAAGTATATAGGTGGATTACATAGTTATTTTAGACATAATATACTTATGTTTAATCCCACCATTCTAGATGAAGCATGTGTTTAGGCAACTTACTTAAAATCAAGAGGCAAGAATATTCCTCAAGATTCCAACAAGAAACCTTTTAAATATGGAGATAAGGGAAAGGTAAGAAGAATGGTACTGTCGAGAAAGAGGGAAGAAACTTACTTGTAAACATTGTTCAAAAGATGGCCATGATGAAGACCACAACTAGAAACTACATCTAGAATTGAGACCAAAGAAGTTCAATAAGAAGGGGAAACAAAAGACTGTTGCACAACTCAACAAGATCTAGGATCTGGTTCAGGTGATGAAATCAAAATCATAGCCATGGGAATGAAAAGTATAACTTCTAATGCAAGTACTAGTTCTTCTAACAAGCCTATTGAATCTCAAAATGATAAAGCAATAAGTGAGCTTTTTCATATTAAGGTCATTGCAAAACATATGAAGGTTGATACATTATTTGATAGTGGATCTCAAGGCAATCTTATTTTTGAAGCAATTGTCAAGAAACTTAATTTAGAGACTACACCTCATGCAAAACCTTACCCCTTGGTTTGGATATGTGATGATGCCAAATTGCAAGTGAAAAGAAAATGTAAACTCAAATTTTCCATCACTGCTAATTTTATAGATGAGGCAGATCTTTATGGTGTACCACCTGATATTTGTGGGATTGTCTTAGGGAGTCCATATTCATATCACAGAAAATCCATATTCTATCATCATGAGAATACATATCTTATTTTCAAATATGGAGTTGAGTATATTGTTAGAGCACATCACAAGAAGATGAACTTATCTCTTGTTAGTGAAAGTCAAATGAAAAGGATTTTGAATGCTGGTAAGAATTTTGTGTTGTTGATGATTAAAGCTAAAGATAATGTTGAATCTGAATCTTTCTCAAGATCTAATTCTAAACTCAAGCGTGAATTGGTTGAAGTTTTTAACACTTATGACAATATTTTTCAGGAACCTAAAGGGTTACCTCCAAAAAGAGGAATCCAACATGAGATTTGGCAGCAGGATGCACCACTTCTGAATATTGGCATTGATAGAATGTCAGTTTTGGAGAATGCAAAAATTAAGAAGTAGATTCGAGAGCTTCTTGACAAAGAGGTCATCAGACCTAGTACGTCTCATTGTGGGTCTCCTATTGTTTTGATTCCAAAGAAAGATGGTACATGGCGCATGTGTGTGGCTTTTTAAGCTTTGAACAAGATCACGATAAATAATCACTATCCTCTTCCTCGCATTAATGATTTGCTACATCAATTAAAGGATGTTTTTTATTTTACTAAGTTAGTCTTGAGAAGTGGTTATCATCAGGTAAGGATTGTTGAAGATGATATTTAGAAAATTGCTTTCAAGACAAAACAAGGTATGTTTTAATGGTTATCTATATCATTTGGGCTTTGTAATGCACCTGCCACATTCATGAGAGTTATGAATGACGTATTGCGACCATTCTTTGATGATTTTATCATAGTATACTTAGATGATATTTTCATTTTCAGTAAGACATGTGAAGAGCATCTCAAAAATGTAAAGCAAGTTATAGATGGCTTGAAAAAGGAAAAGTTGTATTTGAAGAAGTCTAAATGTGACGTTGGGAAAACATCTTTGGTTTACTTAGGTCATATTATAGGAGGTGGTGAATTGAAGATTGATCCATCCAACGTTGATGTTATTATGAATTGGCCTAAACCCAACAATGTAGCAGAAGTTAGGAGATTTTTGGGAACAACTCAATATTGGAGAAAAATTATCGCTAACTTCTCATTCATTGCAACACCATTACATGCTTTGACAAGTGCGAAGCAAGTCTTTTAGTGGGGAGGCAAGCAGCAGAAATCCTTTAACACTTTGAAAGAGAAAAATAGCACAACACCAGTTCTAGCACTTCCAGATCTTAAGCAGCAATTTGAAATTCAAACCAATGCAAGCGAATATGCTAGGGGAGCAGTTTTGATGCAATATGGTAAGTCAATATGTTATCATTTTGAAACCTTTCCTAATGCAGTGATTAACTATCCAACTTATGATAAATAGTTGTATGCTTTGGTACAAATTGTAAGTAAGTGGAAGCATTATTTTATGGGTAAAGAAACAATTATTCATACTGACCATCAACCTTTGCAATATTTATAATCACAAACCAAGCTACAACAAGCTAGATATCTCAAATGGATGGAATTCCTACAACAATTTCATTTGGTAATCAAGTATAATAAAGGTATATACAACAAAGTTGAAGATATGTTATCAAAGCCTATTCTTAATGCATTTGTTATTCTTAAGCATAACTCAATCATGCATGAAATTTATAATGAAAAGTATGCTCAAGATGAATATTTTAAAGATGTTTATGCAACTTTGAGTCAAGGGAATCATGTTTAAGAGTTGGATTATCATGTTCATAACAAGTTGTTGTATCATCTTGGCAAGTTGTGTATTCCACGGGGTGAAAGAGTTAATGTCATAAAGGAAGCCCATACTTCTCTTATTGTTGGTCACTTTGGTGTAGGGAAAACAATTGCTCAGTTATAGAGGTATTTTTATTGGCCTCGTATGAATGAAATTGTATCAAGATATGTAAAAGGATGTTCTATGTGTGCTACTATCAAGCCAAGCAATAGGAAATTGGGTTTGTACACTCCACTTCCTATCCCTTATCATCCTTGGGAAAGTATTTCTATGGATTTCGTTGAGGGACTACCAATGTCTAGGAAAGGTCATGATTATTTATATGATGTAGTGGACCGTTTCAAAAAAATGTGTGTGTTGATGCCTTGTAAGAAATAGGTTATAGTTGAACAAACTGCAAAGATTTTCTTCCAAAATGTATGGGCTAATTTTGTGTTACCTACTTCAATTATTTTTTATCGAGATTATCGATTTATTGGGAAGTTTTGGTAAAGTTTATGGGAACTCATGGACACAAAGTTGAAGAAGGGCACAACTTTCCATCCGTAAACAAACGAATAGACAAAAGTGGTGAATAGAAGTAGTGCCTCTCCTTCAAGGATATTATGGCAAGCATCCTAAACTTTGGGATGAGAATTTGCATTACATCCAATATACCTACAATCATGCCAAGCATTCATCTACACAAGTATCTCCATTTGAAGCATGTTTGGGATATTTTCCAAAGTCTCCTTTAGATTTCATCTTTGGTAAAGATATTGTGATAGATGGACACAGTGATGTGGACAAAGCCAAGCATTTCATTGAACAAATCCAATTAGTGCATCAAAGGATACAAGATTTGATGGAGAAAAGCCAAGCGTAAGCAGGATCGACCATAAGGGAGAGGGCAATCTCATTGTCATCTCCCTTACGGTCAAGCGACACCTTGCTCTCAGAAGCGCAAGCCTTCCGGACCTTGTGGGTCAAGTACAAAGCAAGACATGAAAAGCATCGGGTTGACCATGATTTCCAAATGGGAGATCAAGTTTAGTTGTACATAAGAAAGGAAATATTACAAGGTGAAGGTAAAAATATCAAGCCAATTAGATATGGTCCTTTCAAAATCTTGGAGAATATTGGTAACAATGCCTTCCAATTAGATTTGCCACCTTACATGCAAATTTATTCTATTGTGAATGTGGAAAACCTGATATTGTATGAGCCTCCTATGATTGATGATCAATAATAGAATGTTTAGATACCATCTGTAGAAGATTTTGTTCCTAAATATTTAAATGAGTCTCAGGAAAACTCTATTCTTGATAGGAGGATAAGAACTTCACCAAGAGGCAATGTGGAGTATCTTCATGTGGGGATCAAAGGTACCAATCCAAGCAAAGAAAGGTGGATAGAGATTATGAAAGTGAGGGAGTTTTACCCTCACTTGCTAAATAGAAATAGACTTTTGTTCTCCTTCCATATGTGGTGTTCCTCCAATTCCATCACCAATGATTCCATTTGTCTTCGGTTGTTCCAACGCATGCTCATTGGAGATGCTGCAATGCAGTATGTAAACCAACCCACTGCCTCTCATTCCATTTTCAAAACACTTGTTAAGCGTTCCTCTCATATCTTCCATTACATCTCTACTATGACGCTAGTACAGAGCTCTTGACCGCATTCTATTAGTCCTCTACCACTCGTCTTTCCGATCATGTCCAGGAATGGCATAGAAGGAGGCGCATGAGTCGTGCTCCACCCTTCAAATACCATGTCTACCTCAATTATTTTCTTAGGACTCTTTTAGCACCTATTGCCAAAGATGTTGCATCTCATTTTCCTCAAACAGAGGAAGAGGCTCTCCAGACTGCTCTAAAATATGACTTGATTTATGTTCAATCCAGTTATCTCTATACCATTATACCAGACCTCCCCCTTCCTAGTGGTGCCATTGCACTGGGGGCATCTCACGTTGCTAACAGTATCATTGGAGCTATTTCACGTCCTTCACAATATCCTCAGTCGAGTTATGACTATCTGCAGAGGGGCACTAGTTCCTTTAATGATTATGCCCCTCCTACCAGCAACATGTATTCAGGACAAAGCATCTCTTATGCATTTACCCAACCACATCAGCAAATTTCAGGGCTAGCTAGTGCTCAACCTATCTACCATATTGTTTCCCCTTCACCATATTATACTTATGCACCACTGAGCGATCCATCCCCTTATGCATTAGCATCGCAGCCTCCCATGCATCCTCAACCTCAGCAGTCACCGCCCCCTCAAGGTAAAGTGCTTGCACAGCAGAGTGTGACCAATCCCAAAAATTCAAAAACAAATAATAAGGGGAAAGGGAACAAGGGTAACTAGGGTAACCAAGGTAATCAACCTAATGAAACCCAAGGGAACTAGTCTAACACCAACAACCAGAAACAAGGTGACCATTCCAAGCAGAACAAGGTTATTCGTACGAACAAGCCTTGTGCATGTTGTGGTGTACATGGCCATTATACTCATGAGTGTCCCCTCTTACCCCAGATGTGCCAAATGTAGGAAGCCCAAGAAGCTTCTAAAGGTCAATCGCCCATACAGCAACTACCTCACAATCCTGTGCCATCTCAATCGGTTGTGCTCACAAACCCTTTCATTCAGTAAGGACTTGTTGTTGCTCAACCTCAATAAGGTCAAACAGCCCATCTTCCCCAACCTTCTGATCATGGTGACTACCAAATCCTCATGATGAATTCTGACGAGGTCAATACCTCTGATGTCAACTTACAAACTCGGTCGCGTCAATATGACAAGCCATCGACTTTGTCTGCCACTGAGTCCAAAACCAAAGCATCTACCTATGACACAAAATGATCTGCTACAGATCCCTCAACCTAAAGTTGAGTCAATTCTCAAGATCCCCAAGGGACCATTACATAGTAATGTGGCTTCTAACCGAGACGCCCATACATACAGTATAGTAGATGAATTGGCACAATCACATTTTACCATGTTGACATTGGAAGTCCTCTAGTCATTCCCATCTCAAAAGAAAGCTCTACTAAATGCTTTGGATGCAGTAGATCCTTCAGATGATCGTTTGATTGTCTTCATATTGATACGTCAGAACGTCCTCCATTACCTCCATCAATTTCTTTCCAGATACCAGTCCGAGTTCGTAATGACATCATCTCCTGATGCATTATTGATGAAGGCACATCCACCTGTGTGATGTTCGTTTTTGTTTGGAAGCAACTCAAGTCACCTGAGTTGTCCCCATCCACCATCACTTTATGTGCTTGGGATGGTCACTCCTCCCAGCCTGTCGGCATGTATTGCAATTGTCCAATAACTCTTGAGGGCAAGAGTGTTCATGTCGACATTGAGGCAATTGATGCCCCTCTAGATTACAACATTCTCTTGGGTCATAGTTACACTTATGCCATGTCATTCATCGCATATGTGGTTTTCCACAAGATGTGATTCCCCCATGAAGGGAAGATCGTCACCATCAATCAATTGACATACTACAAGTCGGCATCCTTGACCTCCCCTAAGTCCATTATCTCATTGATGTCTGAAAAGCAGTCCCCTACCCATCTCACCAGTGTTTCACCCCAAGTCTACAAAGGTTCATCATTATTAGGTGCTTTTCTCGGTCCTCCCCCTCCTATCACTGAGCCTAACTCTAAATGTTTGCATGTTACAAGCATCACGGGTTGCTCAAAATCAGTCTAGTACATTTGATCTGCAACCAGCTCCTCAAAACCCTGCAGTTACCATCTCAATTGAGTCATCTAGTTTCAGCCTCCCAGGACCTCCTCCTTTTGTGGGTGCCTCTCCTTTGTTCCCACTAGGAAATATTCCTCGAGGTCTCAACCATCCAAGAGTTGTTCCACAAGGAAATTACCCTGCAGGACAGATACCTTTCTTGTTTCCTCCTCCTAGAATATTTTATGTCCCTATCATGGCTTCGTTGATTCTCCCTAATATTACATTGGGGATCCCAGTGTGGTACATTGATCCCCCATTAAATGATCCTAGTGTGGTACATTGATCCCCCATCAAACACTTCACCTGGTCATCTCATACCATATCATTCTTTGTCCCCAGTTTAACTGGTCCCTACGACCCCTGTCACTGCTCTAGTTCCACTGCAACCTCAACAGGAACCCACTCCTATTGCGAAAGCATCTGGAAATGGGGGCAAAGCCAAGAAAAATGAACCTACGGACAAAGCTCCCCAAGAACCTCTAGCTCCCAAAGCTCAAAAGCCACCCCCATCGTGCACTTTGTGTGAGGTTGTTGGGCATGCCACCAATAATTTTCCTGAGCTTCCTCCTCTCAAACTTTTGGTTCATGAAGCGTTCCCTGAGTCAAATATCCCTAAGGTCCAAATTACCTTACCAAGACTAGCCAAGAAACTCAAAACGTTGTGCACAAATCACCCTTGTGCCTTGTGCGATCATTATGGTCACTATTCCCATTGTCTCCCTTGTCACGACAAATTTTGTGATTGCCTTCAAGCTCTTTCCAAATACGAGGACACTCGTAGTGGATCACCTACTCCTCTACATGTGGATTCTAGTACCACTAGTAGGCCAAAATAGGGGGACTCTGGTCCCACCATCGTGATCCCTCCCCCCGATGTCGAGATGACGGACTCCACGATCCATATCCTTTACTTTTCGTCATCCTTGAGATCCTCACAGGAAAACCTCTCTAAGGTTCCCACGCATGCTTCTATCGACCCTCCCTCATCAGAAACCCAGGTCTCAATATCGGTAGATCTTCCATCTACTAACTTCTCGTCTACCATTTCAGATGATGTGTATGTGAAGCTTCTTTCTCATGATGATGCACTAGGTACCATCACTGCATCATGTTGTCAATCTTCCTCATGTCCCCCCATCTTCCATTCTGATTAGGACATCATGGAAGCCATGACTACCCCTGATTAACCTTTGGATGATATGCACCATCGTATGTACTTCCTACCGCAGAAGTCTCACGACCAATATGTTGTGGAATCAAATGACTTCATCCAAGGTGAAGTCGATTGGAGGATCTCATGCCACGTTTGGCCGAGATGCTTGAATCCCTTTTTCGAGCACTCAGAACACAATGGCACTCCACAAACTCCTCCTGCTAGGGGGCATCATTCACACCTTTGCATACCATATCAGCACCCTCCATCACATATGCTTATGGGTAATATCCCATGCTTGGGGGCATGATGGTTTTCCCCTGGCCATCTTCTAAATTGATTAACATAAGTCTCGGCCTAGACCCCACCAGATCTAGGTATGGACGATTATCCTCCCATTCCTTGGATAGTTTGTCCTACTGACCTCTCCGGCAAGCCATATTCACATCACATATCTTAGACGTTTGATATTATATCTTCAAATATTCTACTCTATGTCATACCACCTTTACCACATAGTCCCCATGTTTGACTTAGTGGGTGAGGATGATTCTAAACCTCCTCTAGTAGTTCATTCTCTTCCCTTAATTCTTCACTAAGAACCATCGTTCCAAGAAGCATTAAGGCCATCTTTAGATAAGTAAGGCCATTTTCCTGAAATTCGCAGACCTTGATTCCGATGGTAATTTTTTCTGCTATGATCTCCACAAGATTTAGGGTGTTCTCCTCATCTCAAATTGGAGGGAAAACACCCTTTTATAGGAAAACCCACAGTTTTTTTGTCGCACATTGCGACCAGACCATAGCTCTATTTGATGAATCGTCAAAACCATTGGAAATCCCTCATTGAGTACTATAATGGGTCCCTCTTCATTTTTTATGATTTGAAACTTCACCCGGAAGCCATTTTTCCAAGAAGGGTCACCCTGTCACCTCTAAAAATTGAATTTATTCATAAGCGACACTTGTACTTTGGGGTCCACCTTCCCTTAGAACTTTTCATCTCATGTGTTGATTTTCTTCATGAGAAACAATCATTTTCTCATTTTTTCATGGTCCCCACTGAGTCCATTCTGTGTGGCAGCGTCATCAAGTCACTCTTGTTCAAGAGCATCCGTGATGAGTCACCTTTGCATCCATGGAGTCTATTCCACATCCCATTGTATCATGTCACGGTATTCCATCCATATTTTCATACCATTCATCCTGTGTTTCTCATTTTGGCCTTCAGTCATACTATCCATCATCCCCTCCTGAGTCAAGTCAGTCTCTGCCAAGTCAACCATGAATTTTATGCTTTGACAAGGGAAGTCGTCTGTTTGTCCCTCAATCCCATTTTTCCCATTGTCCCTGGTGTCAATCCATCATTCACATTATTATTTTTCCTTGTGCCTTAGTTGAGGATCCTCATTGCCTCACCTATGGCAGGCCCTATTTTGTCGACATCAACACATCTATTCCAGAAGAATGGTCTAGAGGGTGGTGTTTCTTGGTTCCAACTTCCATTCTTGTTCGGTGCCTCGGATCAAGTAAATGGAATCATCATTTCCCTTTGACTTGATTGTTTCATGCTCGTGATTCATACACTTAATGGTCCAGTGATGCAACAGATTGTACCAGTGATTCCCAGGTGTGTGTGAGATGTTTCAGACCTCATGAGTGGGTGGCCCTTTAGGTAGCCCCCCACATGTACGGACGACATCCTATTATGCTATATCCTCAAGTGCAGTTCCACAGATTTGATGGGTTTGGTTCCTGTCGCTTGCAGTGCTCATGACACACATGTCTCCTTCAGATGATCCTTTTAGTTTGAAGGGCCATTATATATCATGTACTCAAATGTTATTGTATTCAGTCCTGGCTCATGTTTTTTCCAAGCGCATTATGTATATGGGACACATTGTATTATTTTCTGGCTCATTTATGCCAGTATGTCATGTACCATTCAACAGGTATTTTATTGCTCAATTTCATGTTTCTAGGCGCATCATTATTTTTGTACTAAGTTATCTCGATGGGTATAGGTATGCCTCCCCCACCTCATTGAGATCCAATACCACAACATAAAATGAGACTTGCATTGGTCTCACCCCCTCTATCACTATCCTCTTTTGCTTCGGCTCCATTGGTCTCTCTCTCTCTCTCTCTCTTTGACTCCACTTCGTTGTCTAGTGATTGTGTCCTTACAATGTACTTCGCTTCGCCCATACGTTTTGCTCCTAACACTCGTACTTTGGGGGGGCAATCTGTTATCACAAAAAAATGATCATCTAGCCATAATTTACTAGATAAATCGAAGTACACCATGTAGGGTCAATTTTACCATTGTAAAATTGCTTTCACTGTGAGAAATTACTTAATAAACCACATTTGTTAAGCAATTTATAATTAAACCCATGAAGAACAGTTAAATAAATCACTATTTATTTATTATCTTCTAGGAATAATTAATTAGACCATTGTTTAAATAATATTCCTTGTCACATTTGACCCAATTATGAAAAATAAATAGACAAATAATTAATTATATTATTTTTCTCTATGAATAATTAATTAATCACTAATTAGTTATTATTTCTTATCAAGTTTGACCAAATCCCTTAGGAATAATTAGATAAATTATTATTTGTTTATTATTCCTTAACCATATTTCTTGAGATGATAAATAAATCATTTATTTATTTCGTATTTCTAAATAAAAGTTTAAATGTTTTTTCCCTCTAAGCAAATATAATAAAATATTCCAAATAATTATTTCTAGAATGGGGTTAATAATATTTTATTATTGTTCATTATTCGAGGATAACCTAATATTTTGTTATAAATAGAAGCATTTTCCATTCATTATTCACTTTTGATTATTTTCATTGTTGCACTCATTGTTGCAGCTCTGATTATTATCATTGTCACACACCATCTTCTTTCTCATTTGAGTTATCATTGAACTCAAACATTTTATTTGCTGGGTTTTACACATTATAGAGGAGGGAGACTCTACAAAAGTTGAAGACATTTGAGGATAGCCAAGAACCCATCCCATAGAGGGGGGCTGGTAACATTATTTTTTCCCTTCATAGGTGTTGTTTAATAAAATATATTCTTTACATATCTGGTTTCCATTGGATTATTGGAGTTACTTGCGGTTATTTTACTATTCCATTTTGATGTTTAACAATGATTGTGGCATAGATCAGGGCTTTGGCAGGTTTTGTTTCTATCATTTGTTGTAAATCTGCAATGATTAGCAACCATTTTCATTGTTAGGGTTGTTTGTCATCTACAGCCTAAAGTGGTTTCTTTTTGCACACATTCGAGAAGAAAACACAACAACAATATGCTCAAAAGTGAAAGTGCTAAAAATCTCATGAAACTAATGCTAAATTGTAGGTCTCGTCGTTTTGATTCCAATGACACTTGAATTGCCTCAATTCGATACTGTATGAGGAAGTTATCATGTTCTAAAGTTTTTGGAAAACAATAAAAAAAGGTCGACTTGTAGGGTTGACTATGCAGACCGTACGCTGATGTGGTGTTTATGTCAACAGGCTGATTGGGTTGACATCCGAGCCAATCCTATGAGGGCACATGGCGCACGATTATTAGGCATACATTTAATGTGGTGGGCCAATCACAAGCCACCACGTAGGCCAATTTGAGGGTGCCATGTGGCCCTGGGAAGTGGAACAAAATTTGTGCATTGCACTGGATGAGCCTCTGTCGGTCTTGAAAACATGACCTCAAACTAACCGATGGACCACCTAACCAATAGGCCATTGGTGTTGCTCATTAATTATGGGTCCACAATTTATATTTAAAATGCAACGTGGAGCGGTTGAGGAATGGATGGGCTGGCGAGCGCGCCCAACCAACTCGGCCCTTGGTTTTCGACAACACATATGACCAATAGGAGGAGTAAATGGGGTGCAAGCATGTAGCACCCTGCCACAACCAAGCCCAGGGCATATGATATAATGAAATCGGGAGTGGGCCAAGCGAGGGTGTGTGGCCTATGGCCCGTGACCCTCGATCATATGAAGCCCGTACAATTGGGAGCATGGAAGTCGAAGGGGGCTTTGACAAACTTTAGATAATAATAATAATAACCAACGTAACCTTCGCCACCAATTGCGAAGTGAACCCGAGACCGGTGGCATGACATTATAGCGGCCCAACCAATCGACCTATGCCACTTTTGTTGAAACTTTTGCAAAGTGAGACTGGTTTGAAGAAGGAGGCATATCTTTCTCATTTTTCAACCTTTTTGAGCTCAAGAAGAGCCTAGACATGGGTTTTTTAGCATTCTAGATGCAATGGCAATGTTAGTTTTATATATTTAATCTTATATGTTGATGTATTGAGAATTTGAGCATATAATAAAAAGGCCACCATTGGAATCTGGACTTGAAGACGTAGCCTAGGAGGGGTGAACTTCGTTATCAATTTGTTGTGTTTGATGTGGCATGTTTTTCCATTTTTAACTATTCAAATTTTGCAAAATTTACTTAAGTTTGTGTGCTTTTTCAATCACGATCCATTGCCTAAAATACATAAACTAGCTTGCAAATCATTTCGTGAAACGTTCACTTCTAAATTTTGTATCAAAACACACCCAACGAGGTAGATCCTTATGTTGCTTAGTTTAAAAAATCCAAAGGAGATTTTTTTTGAATTTCATTTTCCTGGATAGAATGAATGAGAAGGGATGGATCCTTTCGAATAGAGTTGATTGTCATGGCTAAACTATGTATGGATATCTTAGTAGATGATATTCCTTTGTCTTCAAAAATGGCTTGATTCCTCTCAAACCATATTCCCCAAACCACTATTATAGGAAGTTCTTTTTTATGATTTTTTTGTTGTGCTAAAACCATTGTGATAAACACTCATTAATATCTAGACTACCTAGATGTATGAAATTCCTTCCATCTAACAAATCTCTTTCCTAATAATGTAAAATGGAATTATATAAATAAGTGATTTACCCAGTCAAAGTTCGTAGAGCACAATAGGCATATACCAGGGCCTTGGAAAGGTCTCTTTTGAAAACTATCCAAAGTAGGGGCTTTATTATGAAGGAACGACCACATAAATAAATTTTATATAGGAGGAAATTTGAGTTTCCATATTTTTTTATTCACCAAGGTGATTGATTGATTCCAACTTCCAAATCCATGCTCAAGTGCCCAAAATTTGGACTAAAATTTCCATGGGCTTTGTGGATCCATATTAAAGAGTCTTCATTATCAGAGAGGATAACAGGTGATTATATAAAAGCATTGATATATCAATCCCATATAGCAACAAAATCCTTGCCTAGTCTAAGGGTTGCTAATGAAGACTATTCTTTCTAACCCATCACATAATTAAAAAATCAAAGATATGATTTAATGTGAAGATTCAATCATCTTTTAGCTTTTGTATAAGTGAGAGAGCCAAGAATATGGCCTTGTTGACACCCACTCTAGGGATCCAACCAATTTGTATATAGGCTCCAGTTCTAACTTTCCAACTGAGGTAATTCCCAATTAAGGGAAAGGATTTATGATGGATTTCTAGATGATAGATCCATGGTTGACCTAATTCTGAGGGGTTTAATAAGAACTTACAAAAAAGAGGTTCCAAAATTCCAATTTTCATAAATAAAATTCTTAGCAATTCAATAGATAGATTCTTAGGGACCATAAATTTTAGTTTTCCAACTTAAAATCATAGATGAATCATTCCTCAACACAGTTATTTTGTAAAAAAATTAGAAAGCATGTTTTTCTAACTCATTCTCATACACATTGTGCAAACCATTTGACCTCAAATTTTTCTCATCAACACCTATAAGGTTTTCGTAGCAAATACTCATACTAAATACATCCATCATGCAAGAAAGATTTTACAAAAAGGAGGAGAATGAAAGAAAGTATATTTCACATAAGTTGAGTTCCAAGGTAATTGATTGAGTGTGATCCATTTTCTTCCCAACCATAGGCAAATCATGTATAGATCCTACCCCTTGCTAGGGTATGATACATCTAGGGAAAAGAAGAAACAATCAAGGCTCCAAAGTCACTCTTGTATTTATCAATAGTTTCAAAGACTAACCAAGAATGTCACTATGATTTTTTTAATCGATATTTCAATTATACTAGCTTTGGAACTCACTTTACTACCCAATACAACATAGGAAGAAATCCTCTTCTCTACTCTCTAGTCCCTCAAGAACACATTTCATCTCTATAATTTTCAATATGTGTAGCATGAGCCCAAATCACTATTTACTTTCAAAATTCATTTCCAAATCTTATCTAGTATATTATGGATTCTTGGATAGCCTAAAAAGGTTAGCAATATATAGGGATTTAAGAAAATGACTCCCTACTCATACTTGGTGTATATTATTATACAACAATCCCTATTTCATCTCCATAGTTGACATAATATCTAGGCTAGTGTTTCTTTGTGAAAAAACCCTAATTTCTCTTCAAGAAATATATTTTTCACCAATTTATCTTCTCCCATTTTAATTTCCTCCATTGCATGAATTAATGGTGAGTGAGTGAATAGTCTCTTCCCGTTTCTTTCTTGATTCCATGAAAGAAGAAGTTGGTTGCTTCAAGATAGGAGGTAATTTCTTGAGTGTGGGAGATAATTATTTGAGGTAATTAAATCATTTCACTAGGATTCTAATTTAGTTTGCATTATTGTTAGGAAGTATGAAAATCACATAGAAATTAGTATTTGGTTATGGAAAGGTAATTATATATAAGTTAATCCCCTAGGACCCCATTACCTCTCCCCTCTAGTTTGTTTATAACCCCTTAGATACTTTGTCTCCATAATTTTCCTTGGACCATAATTATTATGTTTCAACCCGCATAATTACAAATCTTAAACCTATCATGACAAGCCTACCACATGGCCCTTGTAAATGCATTTACATATATGTGTAGCCATCCACTAGTCAAACATGGTCCTCATGCCCTGCATTAAGAATCCATACTAACATAATTACACATTTTATAGCTATTACAGATGGGGTCATTTATAACTAGACTCCCATCAATATATACATGTATAAATAATGGGTCCAATAGACTCCAAAGGGTCAAAAATGGGATATTGCACCTGCATGTAAGGACACACATAAATATCTACAAGACCATAATTAAATCCCATAAAAACTATGTACATATAATTTTAGCATGCTCTTATAATCTTACATAAGCACTATTCGCACCCTCTCATTATTAATATGGCTTATATTTGATTGGCACCATTCAATAACACTAGAAGATTGTGGATAGAGACAACATGTTGAGTGGCTCATGTGGTGACTCCTCAATTCTCATGTTATTCAAGCACATGTCCCATCATGCTTTCCTTTTCCATATCCAATTTCAAAATAACTTAAATATGTCTAATTCATGTGATTTTAAGAAGTTGACTCAACTATTAAAGTCATTTTGTTCATCTAAACTATTAAACACACTGATGAGATCAAAACAATGTTCTTTGAAGTTGATCTTATGATTCTTCAAATCATGACAAATTATTTTTAAATAGCGTTGAATAAAAAAACATGTCATGTTCATAGTAATCACTAATATAGAATTGATATTTTAAACACATCATAATCATTTGTGATCTTGGCTCTACCATCGATATTCTCCTATGCACGCCTATATCCAATGTGCACAAATAGAGTAATCTAGTTAGGGTGGTAGTAATCCCTTTGTATATCCCTCTATAGTGAATTCATAGTTTTTCAAAGTTAACCATTGACAAGATCATGTCATTAGGAAATTCTTCACAAACTTGTTTGAACTAAAAATCTCTCCACCCAACACCAGGAGAATGCTTGACTTGATCTCCAAATTTCTACATGAAATTTATGATGGTAATATCATCTTCAAGTAAATCATATTTTTTTGGGTCATCCCTGAAGAGGATATGAGATTCAAAATAACATATTCATATTTAGTCCACTTCATCATGATATTTACCAATCCAAGGTTATCAACATCAATAGGAAACTTTCTATCAAAGAGTGACAACTTACCACAGTCATCACTTTTTTTTCATCCAACATATTTGTTGAGTCCCAAACTTGCATCTTTCTTACACCTTTTTCTAGCTTCTTTCGATTCATCTGAACCTCCTAAGTCATCAGTATCATTGCATATTAGTTAAAAAAAGAGCATTTAAAGTGGTTTCTTGACTATGTGTTTGTGTTGCTATTTGAACTAGATTTTTGTTTATGAGCTGCGGAATCTTGTCACTTTCCGCAGCCAGCCCAACTTTCTGCAGCTGTTTTGTCAAAGTCTATATTGCAAGTGTCTTCAGGCGAATCGAGCCACATGGGCAAGTTGAAAACAACGTGGACATGGGTCGAGTCCTATTGGCTCAGTCGAATTCATCAAAAGAGGCCATAGTCAACGGGGGGCAAAGCGGTGGTCAACCTAAGAGTCCTACGGTGATAAAACTCTGTTTTTCCACCACGTGAAGACTTGCGTGGCCGTTCCTAAATCTCTGGGGAAAAATCAACACTTGTGGACTGCCCCATGAGCCGAATCCAACAGCCACCCTCCAAAGATTGAATCTTCACGGCAGCCTTACTGCTAGATTCCTGGACGTGGTTGTTTACGTGTCTCTTGTCAGCGCAGATTGTAGGAAATTAGTTATGTCATCCTCTGTTATAAATAATGCGTTCTCATATGCATATTAGCTAGCTTTGTAATATAATTTTGATTGTTAACAAGCCCACTGTGCTGTGACTTTATTTCTGTGTTATGACTGCATTTTGAATACATGAGAAGACTCTGTTTATAAGCTCAATTCGTGGTTAATAGTTGTTGCCCAAGGACTATTTAGAGGGCCCCTGCACAAGCCGAGGTTTTGTTCATTGCTGTATAGTTTCATGCTTTATTGCCTTATGTTCCTTATGCCATAATCATTCACGTATATATATTGCATTGCTTATGGTATTCACGTTTTACTTTTGTCCATAAATTTTCATGCTTTATAATGTTGTTAATTGATCAGTGTCTTTGTTCCAGATTAGGCAGCCTGAGCATTTGCACATAGTTTTACAATGACTAATGACATGGAATTATTCTTGTCCTTCTGCTGATTTATTTTTCTTAGTTTTCAATCCCAGCACTGTTTTATTTATTTCAGTTTTGTATATTTGCTTTATTAGTTAGATTGGATATTAAATTACTCATGTCATTATCAGTTACCCCCTGAGGGATTGAAGTATGAATGTGTAGTTTGATATTAGTTTATTTTTCTGCAAGTTAGTTATTGAATTGCTCATGTCATTTTCAGTTACCTCCGAAATCCGTAGCGGGACTAATGGCGAGGGATTGAAGTATGAGTGTGTAATTTGATATTAGTTTATTTTCCTGCAAATTAGATATCAGATTGCTCAAGTTGTTTATGATTACCTCCGAAAGCTATAGTGAGACTAATGGCGAGGGTTCAGAGGATGAATTGATGTAATTTGATTTTAGCTTTACTTTGTTTGCAATTTTTCGATTTCTTTGAGTACAGTTTCTTTTATGTTTAGACAGCAGCAAGGATATTGGGTTTCATGATCAATAGCTCACTGTTGGTTTGATTAGAATAGTGGCACATTTTCATTTTCTGTTAGGAATTAATTTTTTTATTGCATATTTATGAAGTTTGGGAAATCAATATAAAGGGCATCATTGCCTTGAACATTTATATCCATACTTAGCTTTTAGAATTTTCTTCACAGATAAAAACCCCCATAACAAATAAAAAAAACCAAAAACGACAAAAAGTAAGAGATAGGTTATATTGCATATGTAGTGCGCTACACTTCGTCAACTTACGAATCCTAGATTGACAATTAAATGCAGCAATTTAGGACACACTAAATTGACCAAACATTTTGGCGCCGTTGCCGGGGAAGTGTAACTAGGTAGCCAATTTATTAAAAAAAAAAACAATAAAAAGAAAGGAAAAATTGATAACTTCTTGAAGTATGCTCTCCTCTTGCACCTAGTGTGATTTGGAGGATCAAAAAAGAGAGTTATTGGTTCAATAATTTCTTAAGTATGCTCTCTTCTTGCACCTAGTCTGACCTGGAAGATCAAAAAGAGAATTATTAGCCCAACCTAAAAATAAAAAATGGCATGCATAGAGCAAGAGATTCTAGGGGAAGTTTTATAGCTAGAGCCAAGAGTTCGATTTTCACAACTCCATCTTCTTCAAGGCATAGACAAGATTCAACACCATCTACTCCTAGCCTTAATATCCCTGGAATTCTAGGAGCAACAGCTGAATTAGAGGATTCTCCTACACTATCTACCAAATCTCATTTAGAAGAAGACCCTTTCATTACTTCTACAGGAGAGCATATTGTAATTAAAGAAGTAGAATCACCTAAAGAAGAAAAGGAAGAAACTCCCTCTCATCCTCCCTTGATAGAAGAACCAGAGGACTCTGAGGACTGAAGAAACTATCATGACAGAGGAAGTAGTAGATGGATTTGGAGGTAGAGGTAGCGGTAGGGGAGGAGGAAATAATGGAGGCAACAATGGTGGAGGTGGAGGTAATAATGGAAGAAATAGAGAAGGAGACAACTCATTTGGATTCCCTATAGTTGATGAGGAAACTCATACAACGATGAAAAACATCTCACCATCTGTCCTCCCCAACTTTTATGGATTGCGAAGTGAGGATCCTGAAACATTTTTGTTTGAGTTTGAAGTCGTGTGCCGAACCTATGACTATATGGAAGACTCTCAAAAACTCAAACTGTTTCCTTCGACATTGAAGGGGGCTGCTTTGAAATGGTTCATGGGATTAGTCACCCAATCTATTAGGACTTGGAATGATATGAAACAAACATTTTTTGGATAAATACCTGGACTATTTCATGCCCACCAATCACAAGGATTAGGTATTCAAAATGGTACAAAAAGAAGATGAAAACTTGGAGGATTTACTTGAAAGATTTCAATACAACTTAAAGAGAGAAAAGATGAGCAACTTAGATGAGGAAACATTGAAAGCCCTTTTATTGAAAGCCATCAGAGATGAATGGATAGATATTTTAAACATGATGGGGAAAGGAGACATTTCTCAACTTCCACTTCATGACATAGCAGAATTATGTGTCCATCTCTCGAGAGGAAAATCTAACACAGGAAAAGGGCCTAGAGATCCTTCTCTTATTAGGGAAAATAAATCTGCAACTGGATCAGTAAGTAGGGCGTAGATTGGCAATATGCTTGATGAATTCAAGACTCATATCCTAGGGGGTCTTAGTGAACAACTAGACGCCCTTAAAATTCAAAACAAGCAAAAAGCAGAAGCTGAAGCCTTAGCCATCTTTTGTCCGAAATGTAGGAAGAAACATGCTTTAAGGGAATGTCTCTTGGATGCAAAAGTTGTAGAAACATGTATGGTTTTCTCAAAGAATCATGAGACCAAGGATTGTCCTTCAATTCATGGACTTAAAGTTGTATTTCAAGAAGATCCAAATTCAATAGAATCTCTCTGTTTTGTTGCAAGAAGACCCTGGCACGGGCAACAAACTCAAGGGTTTAACAACCCTATGAATTTTCAACCCCACCAAATTGGAATCCTTGGCAGCAACCTTGGCCCCAACCTCAAAATCCATATCAGTCATGGGTACAAGGCATGGAAAATCCTTATGGGAGATTTGCTCAATTTTATCAATATCCTCCATCTTTTCAAAATCAACAAGCACCACAACTTCCAAACCCAAATCCACAACTTTCATTGCCATTTCCACAACAGCAACCTACTCAACAAACTCTAAATCCTCAACTCATGCTCCCATTTCAACAGAAGACAAATCAACTACCCTCTCAGCCATTGCCAAATCCTAACAATTAAAATCCTCAGAATACTTACATGATAGAAGGACAACAATTTCCTACCTATATGATTGTTCCTCTCAATGATGTACAACTCAGGTCTAGTAGAGTTTTAGAAAAACCTTCTATAGATGTTCAAGAGAAAGACACCTCTAAGAAGGACTCTCTCAAAGTCAATAAAGGTTCTAAGGAAGCATCTCTTCAAAACTCAAACATTCAAAAAGAGAAATAAAAGTTAACCCCCACAACTCCTATAGTTGAGAAACCTGCATCTTCATCCACACCTCCTTTCCCTAAAAGATTACAAATTGATAAAGGGGTGGAAAAAAAAATCTTGTTGCCTAAATATGATTTTCTAGATGAATTAAAGAATGTCTGTATCAAGATTCCCTTGCTACAAGCCATTAGAGAGATTCCTATTCTAGCAAAAACAATAAAGGAGTTGAATCTCAAAAGACCAGGAAGGAAACCAAGAGATACAAGAAGAATCCACCTGGTAGGAAATGCAGATATCATGATGGGAAAAATTACCATGCAGAAGTATGTAGATCCAGGTAGTCCAATTGTCAAGACACATATAAATGGAATAGAAATTCCAAATACATTGATTGACTTAGGGGCCGCTATCAACATTATGAGTAGACAGACTATGGAACAGCGAAAACTTCCTAATCTTCTTTTTACACCTACTTTACTGCAACTAGCTGATCGATCAATTGTCAAACCAGATGGTGTATTAGAAGATATTTCAGTCTCCTTAGATTCTTGGGAGTATCCAGTAGATTTTATGATTTTAACTCCCAAGAGTAATCTAGGAGGGCACCCACTTATCTTAGGAAGACCTTGGCTAGCCACAGCTGATGCTTTCATTAGTTATAGATCTGGGGATATGTACATTTCTAATGGAATTCGACAAAGAAATTTAATTTGTATCCTCCAGCAAAAGCAATCACAGAAGTAGGAGATAATGAATGGGTCGATGATGAAGACACTATACAACCTGTCTTTACCAATTCTGAAATCAGTGAGGATAGTCAAATTCTGAACACATTAGAAAATTTTGAGACATCTTCAGAATATGACCCCACACAATTTCAGTTGGAACCTGACATTGAATATTTATCATCAAGACAAATGTCTCTTTACTCTATGGAAGAGTTCGGTAGTTCCGCCATTGAGATTTTTCCAGGTAAAACATTAAATATCAACAAAAATTTGGAAAAATCACAACAGGAGGAGCTAATCAAAATCTTGCAGAAACATTCTACTGCATTTGCATGGGAGTATACTGATATGAAAGGTATTGATCCTAAGACTTGCATCCATCACATCTACATTGAGGAAAACAGTAGACCAATCAGACAACCTCAAAGAAGGATGAATCCAAATCTTAGGGAGATAGTGAAAGAAGAGCTCCAAAAACTACTCAATGTAAACTTCATTTATCCAATTTCAGATAGCTGATGGGTTTCTCCTTTGGTTATAGTACCTAAAAAGAATGGTAAATGGAGGGTATGCATTGATTACAGGGAATTGAATAAAGCAACTTTGAAGGATCACTTTCCTTTTCCTTTTATCGATCAAGTATTAGATACATTAGCAGGCAAAAAGTACTTTTCATTTTTGGATGGTTTTAGTGGTTATAATCAAATTCAGGTAGCACCTGAGGATCAAGATAAGACCACATTTACCTGTCCATGGGGAACTTTTGCCTATCGAGTGCTTCCTTTTGGATTATGTAATGCACCCGCAACATTCCAAAGAGAAGTACTAGGAATTTTTTCTGATCTAATCCATGATTGTGTAGAGGTTTATATGGATGACTTTACAGTTTATGGTGACTCATTTGAAGAAGCATTAGAAAATTTGGAAAAAGTACTTGTAAGATGTAAAGAAACAAACCTTTCATTAAGCCATGAAAAATGCTTTATGATGTTTACTGAAGGTATTGTTTTAGGACATCATATTTCAGGGGATGGGATTAAAGTTGATAGATCAAAAGTTGAAGTCATCTCCAAGTTGCCTATTCCAAATTGTCAAAGAGATGTTAGAAGTTTTCTAGGATTTACTGGATACTATAGAAGATTTATAGAAAACTTCACTAAATAGCATCTCCACTCTTCAAACTGCTTACAAAAGACTGTGAATTCAAATGGGATCCTGATTGTCAAATAGCCTTTGAAACTTTGAACACAAGAATATCTGAAGCACCTATCTTGAGAGGACCAAATTGGAAACTCCCTTTCCATATTTCTTCAAATGCTTCAGATACAGCTCTAGGAGTTGTGTTGGGTCAAAAGGATTTAGTCCCTTATGCCATTTATTATACCAGTAAAAATTTGACTCCCATTGAGTTGAACTATATTGTAACTGAAAAAGATTTTTTAGTTGTTGTTCATGCAATCAATAAGTGTAGACAATATATAATAGGCTATGAAACTTTTATTCATACTGATCATTCTGCGATTAGATATCTAATGAACAAACCTATTACTAATGGCAGAGTGACGAGATGGCTCTTACTTTTGTAGGAATTCAATATTACTGTGTTGGATAGACCAAGAAAACAAAATACAGTAGTTGATTTCTTGTCTAGGATTCAGAATACTAAAGAAGATTCTCCTATAGAGGATAAGTTTCCTGATGAATATTTGTTTGCAGTAACTACTAAGACCCCTTGGTATGCAGATATTGCTAACTATTTGGTTACAAGGAAACTACCTCCACATCTATTTCCTAGTGAAAGAAGAAAAAAATTTCAGGAGAGTTCGAAATATTCATGGATTTCTAACGAATTGTTTAAAACAGGGCCAGATCTTGTGATCAAAAGATGTGTTAGGGAAGATGAAATGCTAGATATTCTTAAAGCATGTCATGATGAACCATGCGGCGGACACTTTGCTGACAAAAGGACAACCTATAAAATCCTTTATTTAGGATATTTTTGGCCTTCCCTCTTTAAAGATGCAAAACAATATGTCAAAAGGTGTGGCAGCTGCCAAAGAGTAGGGAAACCTACCCTTTCAAATGAAATGCCATTGCAACCACAGGTACTCATCAAACCTTTTGAAAAATGGTCTTTAGATTTCATTGGACCTATTAATCCACCATCTAAGAAAAAGAAGTATATATTGGTATGTACTGATTATGTCACCAAATGGGTAGAATCCAAAGCGTTAGTTTCTGCTACTGAAAATTCATTTGTTAATTTTCTTTATGAGGATATTTTTACTCGTTTTGGTGTTCCAAGAGAAATTGTGACAGATCAGGGAAGCCAATTCACATCCAACATGGTGGATAAGCTGATGGAAGAATACAAAATCAAGCACAAAAGATCTACTCCTTACCATCCGCAAGCAAATGGTCAAGTGGAGTCTACAAACAAAGTTCTTGAAAGTATCATCACCAAAATTGTTCATCTACATAGAAGAGATTGGGCAGAAAGGCTTCCTGAAGCCTTGTGGGCCTACAGAACTATATGGAGAAATACAACAGGACATTCTCCCTATGAACTTGTTTATGGGAAAGAAGTCTTGCTCCCCATCGAGTTCCAAGTCAAGACCTTCAAGATGGCAGTTCAGTTGGGGATGGATCTATCAAAAGCCCACAAGCATAGAATGGAGCAGTTGAATGAGCTAGATGAGATCAGACAAGAAGCAATCCTAAGAATTGATATAGTTCAATATCAAAGAGCCAAGTGGCATGACAAATATATCAAAGAGAGAAAGTTTCAAGAAGGAGACTGGGCATTGCTATTTGATTCCAAGTTTAAAGACTTTAAAGGCAAATTTCAGACTCATTGGTTTGGGCCATATGAGATTGACAAAGTCTTTAGCAATGGAGCGGTAAGAATCAAGACCATTGATGCATAGCAAACTCCTCTTATTGTGAATGGCCACAGATTAAATATCTATCATAAGCCACTCTCAAAAGAAGAATTTGTCAAGATGTTTCAAGATAATTCTGCAATAAGGCTGTTGAAGAAGAATCCTTCTTCTCCACCAGCCTAGCATTTGTTCTTTTCTGTTCTAAATAAAATAAAATTGTATAAGCCTGAAAAACAATCACAGATTGGCAGTCTTATACAGAAAATGTAGGACGAAAATCAGGAATTTCTGACACCCTATATTTTCCAAAAAAAAAAAATAATAATAATTCTCTCTCTTTCTCATTTTTCATTCCACTCCACCTCATTTCCATTCCACTCCATTTCATTTCCATTCCACACCACTTCATTTTAACTCCATTTCATTCCAGTAATAAAATTTTTTATGACCATTTTCATCCATTCAGTTATCGTTTATACATCTCATTCAGTTATAAGATTGTTGGATCAGTTTCCGCAGCTGCTCACTGATTCTGCAGCCAGTTGTGTTTCTGTAGCCACCACTCTGTTTTTCAAAAATTTACAGTCAGATGTTAGTTCAACAATCATGAAATCAAATGCAGGTATGAAGACATATTATGAAGACATGAGGCATTCAAAAGTATCAACGAGGAGCAACTAATTGAAGACTAATGCAAAATGGAAAACAGTCCAAGGTATGAGCAAAAATTTATTTTAAATGGCATTCAAACACATTTTTGCATAGTTCTTAAACCATACCTCCATAATATGCAATGATTGCGTTGATAGCTCATAACCGTTCCACGATCTCTATATGATTTCCCACAATCCTTGCATTTATTTCTAAGCAGCCTCATAATCAAGCCTCCGGTCTTCACTCGTGTTCATCTATCTTTTGATATTCCACCTGTAATTAAGGAACGTGGTTGATTTGACTACGGCTTCTCTCAGCCGCACAAAATCCGCAGCCGTTTCATAAACGTGCTTGCGTCTACTCTACAACCACCCAATTTTAAATATTGTCGGATGCACTTTACTTCCCCTACTGTTCTATTGACGTCACGGCTGCATTTCCACGGTGCTCACATAAGACTTCACCTTATTCTGCTCTTTGTTCCGCTTCATTTCGTGTACCTATTCTCTGATATCCGCTTACAGTCACTGGTCTCCCTCATAAACCCTGTTCATTTCCGCTAATTCAGCCGTCTTACCTCTGCTAAACCTTCCTCACGCATACGAGTTTTAAAGAATAGAAGGAAGGATGCTGTTGAGGGCAGAACCAGAGGGACCCAAATTTATGGAAGGATACCCGCAAGTGAAGAACATACTGAAAAAGGCAAAATGGCTTCGGTTTATTCAAAAGTTTAAAGGCTACCATAAGGAGGTTACAAAGGCTTTTGCAAGGTCTTTTTACGGACTAGAGGTGGAAATTGGAGACCTAAAATTTACAGTAACTGAAGCATCCATAGCAGCTACCACGGAACTTCCCCAAGAAGGTGAATGCTGGTTTAAGAACAAGAGCATTGGCGATCAAGCTTGTAGAGTGATCCTACGTAACCTAGGTATGGATGTCACTATTTTCAAAAAGGGAATTCTTGTCCATGCTTTAAAAGAAGAGTGGGCTAGTTTACTGTTGGTTATTCAAAGTTTATCACCTGTGAGGGACGTTTTGGAGCAACGTACATGTACCATACACGACTGTTGATGAATTTCCTAAACAACCAAACCTTCAATCTGCCATACTTTTTGCTAAACAATTTGAAAAAGATGTCTGTAACTGTCCAAAAGCATCTGGGGGACGTAGAACCACATTTGTATCACCATGGTCTCGTGAAAATCTTGATAGAAAAACAATTAAAAGAGAAAAAGGACACTTGGGGGCAGTTTTTAATTAGAAATTTCTTTGAAGAACCCCAAGAAAACCCTGAAAGCAGAACGTCAAAAAGAAGTAGAAGAAAGAGAACATGTGATAAAACTCAAAGCACTCCTACTAACACAGTTGAAAGAACTAGTAGAGAAGAAAGATTGTCTAAAAGGAGGAAGGGAAAGACCAAGGGTAAAAAGCCAACAAAATCAAAAGAGAAAAGAAGCATTGAGGTTGTGCATCAAACCCCTTCCTCAGAAGAAGACCATCAAGTATTGTCTGAGAGACTAGTTCACCTTCAGAAACAGTCAGCTATGGCCAAAGAGAAAGGAAAAGAAAAACAAAAGGAAGAAGACAGTAGTCCACAGTATGTAAGAAGAAGCAGCGGGCTTAAGGGAAAATGGAGAAAAACACAAACGAAAAGACCCCATTTTATTGATTTGGGAGAAGGAACACCTGAACAAACTCCAGCTGGCCGTAGTCCACCTCATTCTCAACCAAACATTGAAACTAGCCCTCAAGATGTTGACATGAGTCCTTTTCGGCCAGATTTTGAAGTCAATTCTCCTCCACAGCATTCTGGGGACAACCCAAGGAAAACGACACCCGAAATAAATCCAAGGCAGCAAGAGGTGTATGATTACATAGAATCCTTAGAAAGGACAGCCACGGGTCCCAACACTTCATCCACTCAGCCTCACATAGCACAAGAAGCTCTAATCCAATCGTTGAAACAAGAAGTCTTTGAGTTGGAGGTTTTAAATAGACATATTAAAAATGAAAATGAAGCACTCAAAGAGCAGAGAAAACTGGACAAGATCATCCATGATAATACCATGCTACACCTCGGGTTCTGGCAGAAAAAGAACAAGAAATTGAAGAAAAAGTGCAAAAAGATAAGTAGAGCACTGATCATTCTTAAATTCAAATGCTTGATGAAGAAGCCCAGGATGTTAGCAGCACCAAGAAAGAAAGGAAGAGGGTTGGATGTACTGGCAGAAGCTTCAGAACATATGATTTGAAGGGAGGATAATCAAAATTTTGGTTGCATGAGGACATGCAACACATTCACAGTGGGGGTATGTTGAGTCCCAAACTTGCATCTTTCCTGCACATTTTTCTAGCTTCTTTCCATTCATCTGAACCTCCTAAGTCATCAGTATCATTGCAAATTAGTTAAAAAAAGAGCATTTAAAGTGGTTTCTTGACTATGTGTTTGTGTTGCTATTTGAGCTAGATTTTTGTTTATGAGCTGCGGAATCTTGTCACTTTCCGCAGCTAGGCCAGCTTTCCGCAGTTGTTTTGTCAAAGTCTATATTGCAGGTGTCTTCAGGCGAATCGAGCCACATGGGCAAGTTGAAAACAACATGGACATGGACCGAGTCCTATTGGCTCAGTCGAATTCATCAAAAGAGGCCATAGTCAACGGGGGGCAAAGCGGTGGTCAACCTAAGAGTCCTACGGTGATAAAACTATGTTTTTCCACCATGTGAAGACTTGCGTGGCCGTTCCTAAATCTCAAGGGACAAATCAACACCTGTGTACTACTCCATGAGCCGAATCTAACAACCACCCTCCAAAGATTTAATCTTCACGGCAGCCATAATGCTAGATTCCTGGACGTGGTCGTTTACGTGTCTCTTGTCAGCGCAGATTGTAGGAAATTAGTTATGTCATCCTCTGTTATAAATAGTGCGTTCTCATACGCATATTAGCTAGCTTTGTAATATAATTTTGACTGTTAACAAGCCCACTGTGCCATGACTTTATTTCTGTGTTATGACTGCATTTTGAATACATGAGAAGACTCTGTTTATAAGCTCAATTCATGGTTAATAACCGTTGCTCAAGGACTGTGCAGAGGGCCCCTGCACAAGCCGAGGTTTTGTTCATTGCTGTATAGTTTCATGCTTTATTTCCTTACGTTCCTTATGCCATAATCATTCACATATATATATTTCATTGCTTATGGTATTCATGTTTTACTTTTGTCCATAAATTTTCATGCTTTATACTGTTGTTAACTGATCAGTGTCTTTGTTCCATATTAGGCAGCCCGGGCATTTGCACATAGTTTTACAATGACTAATGACATGGAATTATTCTTGTCCTTCTGCTGATTTATTTTTCTTAGTTTTCAATCCCAACATTGTTTTATTTATTTCAATTTTGTATATTTGCTTTATTAGTTAGATTAGATATTAAATTACTCATGTCATTATCAGTTACCTCCTGAGGGACTGAAGTATGTGTAATGCCCCACTTAAATCTTATCCTACAAATTTTGTTAATGTATACATTATCTGAAAATATTGAGAAATATTGGTCTAATATAAAATTCATGATTTCCATTATTCAAATTCCCCACTTACCTTCTCAAATTGAATATTAGGTAGGATATGGTCTCCTTCCATTATTTCAAAAATATGTATTCATCTCACATTCCCCAATGTACCCTCACATTTACTTGGGAGAAGACATAGTCCTCTCCATCTTATTATCAATATATATATATATATATATATATTCACCTCACATTCCCAAATGTACCTTTCGGATTTACTTGGGAGAAGACATGATCATTTCCCATTAAATTCTCAATTTTATATTCATGTCACATTTCCAAATGTACTCCTTGCTTACTTGGGAGAAGAGAAGTCAACTGTAAGGATGGATGGGAAGTTAATGACATTAATGAGGGGTGGTTGAGATGGAGAAGGGAAGGAGGGTATAAAAAGGGAAGGGGGAAGGAAGAAATGGGGAGGTTGGGGGGTCTTGCTTATGATTGTGGGGGTTAGTTGTGATTGTTTGGACTTGTTGTGTTTTGGAGACCTTAGGAACCTGTGGAGGTTCCTTGGGTTGTTGAGAGGAGGGAAGTATTGTTATCTTGGTTTGGATCTTTCATTTGGACACGCACACACTACATCTGGTTGGACTTGGGCTCGGAGGGCTAAGGAACCTGTGGAGGTTTCCTGGGCTAGGGATTATTTCCTAGTTGGCTGGGAGGTAAATCCGGTTGGGTGCATCAAGAGGAGCGTTTAGCAAGAGCAGCAGGACAAAGGTATCTCCATCAGCCACCGGTATAGGTATTCCTCCATAGACTACTTTGGTAAAGTTAATTAGAATGGAATATTCACCTTAATTTATGTTGATTATGATGTAAATGTTAAAATTTTATTTGTTTAAAAGTCGTGTAAGTAGGTAAGTTATCACCTCTTATCGTATTTAATTATAAAAGAAATTAGATCTGTTAGTAGACCCTAGGGTAGGGCTCTTACACATGGTATCAGAGCCTTGGTTCAAAATCTGGACCCAAAGCCCACTAAATCGTTGTTCCATAATCGAATTTCTTACTAAATAGTTGGAAATCCAGAAAATTAGAATGTCAAAATGTTTCAACAACAATCCAATGGCATAATGTGTATTGTGAGGGTCTTCTGCGCTCTGTCGGCGTGAGGATCTTCGTTGCCGCAGCTCCTCTTTTCTTTCTCTCCTGATTTTCTTGTTTCCCGTCATCGACATTTCTTGTTATTCTTTAGCAGAGATGGCCTTCTCGTCGGTCTCTGTGACGGTGCTGATGCTCTCTGTCGCCTTCCTCTTGATTAATCTCTTCGCACCTTCCGCCAATGCAGAGGCTCCCGCTCCTGCTCCCTCGTCCGACGGCACCGCCATCGACCAAGGGATAGCGTACGTGCTCATGTTCCTGGTGCTGGCTTTGACCTACATCATCCATCCCATGGACGCCTTCCCTTACAATCTCTTCTGAGCTGCTGGAGATCCGTTATCCATTTCTTGATAGAGACGAAAGAAAGGGCCTGGATTTGTATTATAGATGGAACTGTCAACATCGTATTTACGTTAGATGACGATGTTGTGCCTAGCAGATCCGAAGGATTTATTTTGGCTGCTATTGATTTTTCCATTACTATTTGTTTTAGGTATTTGGCAATCTTTCTGATTTTTGACAGACACTATGTAATCTTCGCAAATTTTTGGCTCTGTGAATGTTATACTAAGTCTTTCGGACTGCTTTTGCTCAAAAAAAATATATATATAGTGCCTACGGATATGACAACACATGTTTGTGGAAATCAAGAAATCAAATTTGTAGAGGTGTCAATATGTCTTGCACAAGGAACAAAAATGTTAAGAGGACACGGAGTCGCACTTCTGACCTGGGAACTAAATTCATTATTTAGCATTCGAACATTTCTTTGCAGATGTTAACTTGAAGAACTTTAGTTAACATTCCAGCGCCCAAGCTCTCCTATTCAGTCAACCATGGCCTGTCCAAACCAGAAAAGCAAATCTCCTAAGGACTCCAGCGGTAAAAACAGAAAAGCAAACCTCATAAAATAATTATTTACTTATAGCTGAAGTTTCTTTTAAACAATAAGTAAGACATGCAAAACATAAATCTGAACATATTCATAACGACATTTGCTGTAAAAAAATGAGCAATTTGAAGGCCTGGAGAACAACCTTACAGCCCTGTTGGTAAGTTTGTAATCTATACACATTCTTCCAATTCTTTTGATATGTTGATCTTCCAAACCATGCATATAAGTATCTTGGCTACCATATAGATCATATCCAATTTTATAGAGAAGATACGCACTCCTGGGGGCAGACTTCACCTCTGTAGCTGCCTAATATAGCAAGTACCTCGAATTTCGCTCATATGCAAGTTAAGATTGATACTCGCGGAAACTTCAGTAAGAAAATTTGGACAACTCTTCATTTATTTTAAGAATTTCTCAATTTCTTCAAGCATCAAAATCAAGATTCAACATCCGCCTCAGATTCTTCGTGGCGGAGGCCACATCCAAAGAGAATCCTTGCCCCTTTGCTCGAGGAGGGCTATATTCTGGTGCATCCCTAGTGGGAGAAGGAGTGGCAGCTCTTTCCTCTGTAAGTGTTTACATTCCCAACATTTCTGGGAGGTTCTTATTATTTATTTAAATAACAGAGCCTGTTGATTTTCCTCTATATCCCTTTCTCGGTTGAACATTGTCATCTAAAGGTGGGCAGCCATGGCGAGTTTGTTAGTAGTGGCCAGGCTTGGTAGGACCGCCAGGTTGAAGAACCCCCCTCTCGGCCCATATTTCTCGATTAAGTATATTGGTAGGTTTTCCACTTCTCTTCATGTTATTGGTTGCATCAGCTTTCCGACATGTTGTTCTTATCATTCATCCTGTGATTGCCTATCATTATTGTGCTTTTTTTTTTTCCTTCTTTCTTCTTAGTCGGTTGCAATGAAGGATCCATGATGATATTTTTTATATTTTGGACGTGATCTTCCCGCATTACATTTTTAGTGGAATCATAGATTCATAGAATACCCATCTAAAAGAAGAGCACACATAACCAGGCTGTAATCGAGTATCAATCCCTAACTATCACCGCAGATCTTAATCTCTGGTGAAGACCTTTGAGGTACAGTAGTTTTTGTTCTGCACAAGGAGTTTTTTTTTTCGGATTGCAACTAGTTTTCCTAAGATGGTTTCGACTCTAGAAAGACAGTTAGGGCTTCTTCTTCTTCCTTAAATCTAGGGCATATTTTGATTTTCGATGCTGTTATTTTTCTATGTCATTTTACATCTCTTCCCCTCAGGTGATCGAAGGTCATAGATGGGGATTTTGTGGTCGTGTTTGATTTGCAAACCAATGTAAACCTCGTGGGATTCTTGATACAATCCAAACATAAAATATTTACTGACCCTTTAGTTTCTACGTATTAGCTGGATATTTCCAATGTTTGTGTTGAGTATAAGTCAAACTTTTATTCTCTGGCCTTGCCAAGATTATTATGAAACTAAGTTCTATAACTTTGCTTTTCATTGTTGTAAGGCCCTCTCTATCCCTTGATCGGTTGCTCACTGTTTGGAGCATGAACTTCACATCCATCATTTTCTTGCTATGGTGGCTTCTTGCTTCTGATATTGCTAGGGAGCATTGAAATCTTGTGGTTTAGAGCCCCGTATGGAGGACTGTAGGTCAACAGTGGCATTTCCAAGGACACTCCCTTGCAACTCTATGAGCTATGTTTGGGGTCTTGGTTGGTTACCATGCCACTGCCCCTATGATAATCGAATGTGATTTTCTTCAACTCCACTTATCCTTTATGTGGTCTGAAAAATTGGTTCTAGTTAACAGTTATTCTCCACTGATTACTTCTCAGTGGCCATGCCTTCATATTCATCGACAAATTGAAAACATAGTTTGATCGCATTTGTCTCCTTTACCCAAATATGAGCAAGATGGGCCTATGTTATTATGGAGCTTAAGTTTGTTTTGCTTCAATTTATGTTTGGGAGCCTCTAGAAAGTTATCAAATGGGAGTGCATTTACTTTGAACTCCTATTTTTTTTATCAGAGGGTAAATGTGTCTCTTCTTCAATGAAAACACCCTCTTTGTGTGCTTAGGATTAGCTTCAATTCTTCTTGTTCCCAAAATTTCGGCGAGACATAAGGTAGTTGTTATTGTTTTCCACATTCACATTATCTAGTGTTTATTTATATGTGTTTACTTTGTCTAGATTAAGAATTATAGTTATCCATTATTTGGATTAGAAGTGGTAATTATGTTATCTTAATCTGTAATCCAAGCCCTTGGTGTGCCTAAATTGTGTTCTGGAAGTGAGTACCCCAACATTTGAGCCATTTGCTGTTGTGATCCTCGTGAAGGTATTATGAATCTGGGATTCAGTAGCTACTAAAGTAGGTTTGTTACAGAATGGAAAATTTCATCGTGGTTGTGGTCATAATCAAGGGGAGTCTATCATACTTCTTTGCCATTTTGGTGAACCCAAGGGCTTCATTTTCTAGTGAAAAAGTTGTAACCCTCATTAACCAAGAAGTCACAACCAAATCTTCAATATAACTCCCCATTTAATATATTTTAATATATTTTAATCATTTACCCAGCTCTATATTCATTTGTCCTTTCTATACTTTTACCTCTCTCCTAGTAGGGTCTCTCTTATTTAATTTTCCACATGTATGAGCTCATAGAGGCCAAGGAATAAAAAGCTTGATATCTCTCTTTTTACAACTTTCATAATTGTTTTATCAGTACCCGACAAGAGCAATATTATTCAAAGAAAAATATGGTCAAACTTCTTTATTTTGCAGTTTCAAATATGGCTTTTGAAATTGAGGGATTAAAGATCAATGATTTTGAACTTTTAAGCCACAGAAAAACTTTGATGATGGCATGGGAACTTGATTGATGATATGTGTTTTGCTTGTATTCATGCTGAGAGGGTTGATTCCTCCACCTAAATCTACAGAAATGCTTCCTTAGGAAAGTTAATTCACAAGACAGAAAAATCGCAGCTTTGCAAGGATCAGGGCAACATACAAGGGAGAAGCATGTGCCTACGTAAGAAAATTCCTTAAAATTCATAGCGCAGATCTTCAAAAGCATGTCCACAGGTTTCTCATCATAGGTTAATGTGTCATTTAGGTTAAATCTATTGCAGAACCAAGAAGATTAATTTGGCCGAACTGGATTCTGAAATTCAGTTCATCACATCATAGTGCAAACTTTATTTTGCACCCCAATTAAACTAAATCGGTGTCATGGAAATTAAAATGTCATATCAAAATTCCATTGCTGTATTATTAATGACAACACACCATCTTTACATTTACACACAAATTGAATTTTCGACAAGAAACCTTTACCTCTGGGATCTCATGTTTCACATGCTCAGGCAGACTTCATAAAAGCCTGCAAAAAAATTCGTTCAACGAATTAATTACAAGTTAGAGCAAGACAGATAGTTACCACTAACTACACAAAGACCGCCATGTTGCTTCTTTTTATCTCTTTGTTTCACCTCTGATTTGGAAACATGGTATACTTTAAACCTTCCTAAGATTCTGGGCAGATCACAGTTGTGGAGAAAATGCAATAATAATGTTGAAATATCCATAATGAGATTATTTCCTCTGTATCTGGCCATACTTAATTGAATAAGTTGAAAGACCAATAGTCAACTTCTGCGTAGATTTTAACTTCTGCATAGATTTTAACTTGTTGCTGGTTGTAAAAAAAAAATAATAATAATTAACACCTGTTTCATACTAATGAAGACTAAATTTGATTTATAATTTGCATTGGATTTACTTCTATTAGACTCTCATTTGTTTTCCCAGTTAATGCATTCTTTCTCTTGCTATATTTCTGGCACAATGATGAAAAATAAGCATTTTATACCTATAAGCTTTATCTAGCACATGACCAATTTAGTAAGGGCTTAAAATTATTTAGAAGAGGCTATAAATATTATGTCTCGCGATTTGTTGCTTTAGTGTTTTAATTTTTTCACCTCTTTTTTGTAAACTCAGCCAAAAAACAGAGTAATATTCTTTTTTTTATATATCAATATTAATTATTTATTAGGTGTTAAGATAAGAAGTAATGTTCCTTTAATATTAATGTTAATCATGTTTTAAGTGTTAAAATAAAAAATAAAAAAAATGTGCATGACATTGCGGTTCCAATTTTTTTTTATATGATGTAAGGTTCGGTTCTACATAATGGCTTCATGAAAATTCTTATATTTAATAGCTCATTTTTATTTTTACTTTTATTTATTTATTATTTATTATTTTTGTTTGTTTGTTTGTTTGTTCATATTAGCCTATATCAACTCAATAAAGATAAAATGAAAATGAAACATAGAAAACATTTATGAAAAAGGCATGTATATCAAATATTAGATATATATTATGGACAACTTAGATCATAACATCCACAACTTTAGGCAACAAGGTTATACATGGCAACAAGTCACATTACGGTATAAATAGTTCATTGTTCTTATCAAAAGATTTGGCTCGAAAATAGTGAGTCATAGGTGAATAGTGAGTCATAGGTGAGCTACAGTGATCACATACTTAGTGGCATAACTTGAAATTGATCTATTGCTTAGGGTTCTCTATGGACTATCTAGAGCGTGGAAGAAAATGCTAGGAATAAGTGCTAATAAGTCTTAGATATCGTGCAGATTTTGAACAAATCAAAATGGTGAGGACGTGAAGGAACCAAGGGCTTGGAGAGTCTTCACGAGGACCTCCTTCAAATAACCCATTACCTTCACCAGAATTGACTCTCATCCTACGTTCCCTGGAAGCAATTAATGAAACCTTAAGAGGGCAAATGAAATGGAAGGGGAACACCCTTCATCAGGGTTAGGGAACCCCGAGGGATCTAGAGATTATGATAGAAGACCTCCAGTTGAGGACATTACTAGGGAGCTCCAGAAGATTAAACTCCCAGAATTTGCAGGAGGTCGTGCCAGTGAGTGTGCAGAAGCCTAGTTAGAGGGGATGGGAAGGTGTTTTGCACTAAGGGATTACAATTCCAATTCCAAAGCCAAAATAGCAATATTCTAACTCAGAGATAGTGCTCTGAATTGGTGGGGTAACTTGGAGCGTCAACTACACCTCACTCCAGACATAGTTACTTGGGAATTATTTGAGGAGAGGTTTAGGAAAAAGTACCTTCCAATGTATTATGAAGAACAACAGGTAGGAGCCTTCCATGCCCTGATACAGGGAGGTCGTACTGTAGAAGAATATGAAATTCGATTTATGGAATTGGTCAAGTATGTCTCATACATGGATACTGACCAGTGCTAAGCAGATCGTTTTATGTATGGATTGAGACCTAAGATTAGGGCAATGGTGCGGATGTGGAAACCATCCTCAGTTGCAGAAGCTGTAGAACAGGCTCGTTATGTCGAAGAACACCTAGACTTAAAGGGTGAAGGGAGAGCCATCTTTCCACATCAAATAGGGTTTATGGGGAAGGCCCCTCGTACCTTCCTAAGGGGAGGAAGTCGGAGGCCCCCACCATATGGAAACAGGGTTATACCTAGAACACTAACAGTAGG
This sequence comes from Pinus taeda, assembly GCA_000404065.3. Taxonomy (NCBI): domain Eukaryota; kingdom Viridiplantae; phylum Streptophyta; class Pinopsida; order Pinales; family Pinaceae; genus Pinus; species Pinus taeda. The sequence goes on from APFE031748080.1 coordinate 101,478, forward strand.
GATTTCAATGGTTTCTAGTGCAGCTTCACCCACAGCTTCAAGGGCGCATACAAATCAAAGTCATAGGCGAGGAACAGCAAGTGGGGGCAGGGGTTCCAGGGGAAGAAACTCTTTCCAAAGGACTCCACAACATTCGGTTCAAGGTCCACCACGCATCACTTGTTGAGGATGTGGAGGACCTCATTACCAGCGAGACTGCCCTGAGTTTCGAACCGGTAACAATAGAATAGAGGGAAAAGAACCAATGGGGAGAGCAGGCAGCCACCACCAAATCTATGCAGCAGTTGACAATCAGCAAGTTGAAAACCAGTCTGCCGTAGTGGAAACCTCAGGTATGATAAACAAAGTAAAAGTTAAAATTTTGTTTGACTCTGGTGCTACAGATAGTTTCATTTCACCAGTTGCATTAGAAAAATGTGGGTTGGCAGCCTATGAGCACGATGACTTTAAACAAGTTGAGATGCTTCTGGAATAAACAAGCAGTAGGGCCTAGTGTGACCAATGTCAGGTAAACCTCGGGTGTGTATGACTAGTTGAAGGCATACGTCACAGAATTGGGAACGTATGATGTAATTGTTGGAATGGACTGCTAGAAGCTCATCGAGCTTTAATAGACTGTTTCAAGAAGAAGGTGATATGTTTAGATGATGAAGGTAGGCCAATTGAGATTTGTGGAATCAAGAGGGGAGTGTCCCTACAATTCATATCCATGATGAAGGTAAAACGTTGTCTCAGACAAGGTTGCAAATTGTATTTGGTCAAGACTGTAAGTGACCAGAAGGGACCTTCCCTGGATCAACATCCAGTTTTGGCAGAATTCAAGGATGTTTTTCCAGAGGAATTGCCTGGATTACCTCCTATAAGAGAGATTGATTTCACCATTGATCTGAAACCAGGTGCAGAACCAATATCTAAGACACCCTATAGGATGACAACTCCAAAGCTTTGTGAGTTACAGATGCAGTTAAAGGAGCTCTTAGACTTGGGATTGATCAGACCTAGTATTTCCCCTTGGGGTGCACCAGTAATTTTTTTCAAGAAGAAGGATGGTTCCTTGCAGCTATGCATAGATTATAGAGACTTAAACAAAGCCACGATAAAGAATAGGTACCCAATACCTCGAATAGATGACTTATTTGATCAAATGAAGGGGGCACCGTTCTTCTCAAAAATCGATCTACGATCTAGATACCACCAATTGAGGATAAAGGAGGAAGACATCTCAAAAACTGCATTTCGAACTCGGTTTGGGCACTATGAGTTCATAGTCGTTCCATTCGGTTTAACCAATGCACCAGCAGTATTCATGAGCCTCATCAATGGTGTGTTCAGAAAATATTTGGACCAATTCGTGCAAGTCTTCCTTGATGACATTCTTATATATTCCAAGAATGAAAAGGAGCATGAAAAGCACCTAAGGGTAGTATTGACTTGTTTAAGAGAAAATCAATTATATGGGAAATTGTCAAAGTGTTCCTTCTTTCAGAAGAAATTCCATTACCTTGGGCACATCATTTCAAGAGAAGGGATTTCAGTTTACCTGGAAAAGGTGAAGGCCATAATGGATTGGCCAGTACCCAAAAATGCCCATGAGGTATGTAGCTTTATGGGGCTAGCTGGGTATTATCGCAGGTTTGTGGAAGGATTTTCAAGGATTGCAAAACCCATCACCACATTACAGCGAAAGGGGGTTAGGTATGAACGGACAAATGAATTTGGCACTGTATTCACAGAGTTGAAGAGGTTACTAACTAGTGCACCGATCCTTTAAGTACCAGACATGAGAAAAGACTTCACTGTCTGCACCGATGCTTCGGCACAAGGATTGGGTGCAGTATTGATGCAAGAAGGCAGGGTAATAGCTTACGCTTCTAGAAAATTGAAGAAGCATGAAGAATTATATGCTACCCATAACTTAGAATTGGCAGCAGTGATGTTAGTCTTGAAGCTATGGAGACACTACCTCATTGGGAGAAGATTTGAGTTAAGAACAGATCATCAAAGTCTAAAGCATCTCTTCACTCAAAGGGATTTGAACGCCAGACAAAGGCGATGGAGCGAATTCATGAGTGAGTATGATTTTGAAATCTCATACATCAAGGGAAAGGAGAATGTAGTGGCGGATGCACTAAGCAGGAGGCCACGAACTTTCTCCCTAGTAGCCATAAAGGTAAATTTAAGGGAGAAAATATTGGAGAAACTCTTTGAAGATGGTTGGTATTTAAAAGTCATCTCAGCTATCCAAAATGGGAAGCAAATAGAACCAAAGTTTGAAGGATATGTCCTTGAACCAGATGGGCTATTGAGATTCCAAGGGAGAATGTACGTACCTAAGGAAGGGGGTATAAGAGAAACCATCCTCGGAGAGTCTCATAGAGCTCTATATTGTGCACATCCTGGGGTAAAGAAGATGTACGCAGACACAAGGAAACTCTTCTTTTGGGCAGGCATGAAGCATGACATAGTCCAGTTTGTCGCCAAATGTCTTGAATGTCAGCGAGTGAAGGTTGATCATCGCCATCCAGCAAGACTCCTACAACCTCATGACATCCCTACATCTAAATGGGAAGTAATTTCCATGGATTTTGTGGTGGGTTTACCACTCACTTCCCAGAGGCACAACGCTATATTGGTTATAGTTGATAAATTGACCAAAAGTGCCCATTTCATCCCAGTAAGGGACACTTACGATGTTACGGATGTAACGCGAGTGTTTGTCAATGAAGTTATCCGACTGCACAGATTGCCCACAAAGATCATTTTTGATAGAGACTCCCGATTTACATCTAGGTTTTGGACAAGTTTGCAGTCAGCACTGGGAACTCAGTTAAACCTAAGCACTGCATATCATCCAGAAACAGATGGGCAGACTGAAAGAGTAAATCAGGTTTTGGAGGACATGCTTAGGATGTACGTCATGGATAATCAGACTCAGTGGGAAAGGTACTTACCATTGGTAGAGTTTGCCTATTATAACAGTTATCACAGTTCAATCGGAATGCCTCCTTATCAAGCTCTATATGGAAGACCTTGCAGGACGCCATTGAGTTGGGAAAAGTTGGAGGACCGAGTGATAGTTGGCCCAGAATTAGTTCAAGAAATGGAGGAACAGGTAAAGCAGGTTCGGCAAAGGTTAAAGGAAGCACAGGATAAACAAAAGAGTTATGTTGATTCACATAGGATTGATTGCAGTTACGAAGTAGGGGACCAAGTTTTTATTCGTATCCGGCCCAACAAAAGCACCATCCGGTTTGGGAAGGGCACAAAATTGTCACCTCGGTTCATAGGACCTTTTAGGATCAAAGAGAAGATTGGACCAATTGCCTATCGTCTTATACTGCCGCCCCATTTGCATAAAACTCATGATGTTTTTCATGTATCTATTTTACGACATTATGTTTCTGATGAATCTCACAAACTGGATTGGCAGGACTTGCAGGTCTCGGACATGGGAACTGTAATGGTAGAACCATTATGCATATTGGACCGTAGGGTTCGACAGCTCAGACGTCGCACGATGGACCAAGTTAAGGTCCAGTGGGACAAGTATAGCCCAGGATTTGCTACCTGGGAGGATGCAGAGACTATGCGTCGTGACTACCCCTCATTTTTTGAGCATCTATGATGCCTATTTTGACTTAGATAGCTACCTATGTTAAGATCCTATTTCCATGTTATTTATTTATGAACATTATGTAATATTGATGCATTTGGTTGACACATAAAACTACTTATATGAATCAGTTGATAGATTTGATATTAATGATAGAAATGGTTGATGTATGGACTACATGTATGACTCACTTAGTGATCAACTATCTAGTGCGCAACTTATCAGAATTATTTTGGTTCATATATAGCTCAAGTGGATATGCTTTATTTAAATGAATGACTTAGCGAGAATTCCTAGATTGACACATGGATACTAGACTTAGTAATGTGATGATTATGTGTCTTGTTGTTATATAAATGCATGAATGAGAACTAACCCACAGGGGAAAAAGAACTATGTGATAGCCAAGAAGGAAGGATGAGACATCTCATGAGGAAGGTATAATTTACATTATTTTACTTCATTTGGTATCTACTTGATATACACTCTTATGACACGAGAAAAATGCAAATGACAGGTGGCAAGACGACCTGACTGGATTATTCGATGACAATTCCAACTAGCTCTGTAGTGTGGTATGTATTAGGGTATTGACCCTAGTTCTGCAGGAGGGGTGGAAGCATTTCCCACCGTGTATCCTCTGAAACCTGGAATCGTGGGAGGGCAGTGGTGGACACGCTCCCCTAGACATGTGATGACGATTTCCAGTTGCCTGTTGGGGAAATTAGGTCGATGAATTCGACACTCCCACCATGTCAGTTTTATCAGTGGTTAGTATGGCCGTTGCCACTGATAACGCAGCAGAGGACGAATAGGGTGGGAATGGAAGTAGGCCAGGGTGGATAGGAGGATATAGATTAGTTGGAGACTCTTGATGGGAATAAATGTCATTGTCGGACTTATCCGATTTTATTGCTATAACTCTCTCCGGTTGCTATGCTT